>JARHVA010003516.1:1640000-1740000 GCA_037957365.1 Torreya grandis | reverse complement strand
AAAACCCATCATATTTTATTATTTTCATATCCATCTACATGCCACCCAAAAATCATAATTTCATGGTGAATCCTTTCTCCATCCATATATTCTGAATAATGACTCGCCATTATACCAACAATTCCAAACATGACTAACAAGTTCTAGTTTTGACTGCTAAAACAACATAGTCAACTATTATCTCCTCTCAACTCATAGCGGAACCCTAATTCTTTGATGTTTACATGGGTAAACTGAGAAAAATAAAATGATGTCTTCCCAATTAGGGGTGACAAAAGCATTTGTCAATAAATATGATAATTATTTTTAATAATTCAAATGCATATAAAAAGTCTCACCATTATTCAACATAAAGTTGCATACCTAGTTTAACCCCTTAGGTATTCAAAAACCATGTCACCTTAGGTAGCACAATAGTCACCATCACCTAGGTTATAGGCTAGATAATTATTAGAAAAAAATTGTAAATGACTATAAATGTAATTTATTTCCATGTCATTTATAAATATTTTATAAGGATACTTTTTCTATTGAATATTTGTAGATACACACCTATGTGGAATCATGTAGTCAAACATTCAAAAGTAAAGTCATATAAAAGACATATATAACTATAATATTATGCAATGGAAAAAGCATAATAATCATAAAAAATAGTAACCACTACAAACATGAACAAAATAACATTTTATCTTGAATGAAAAAACAATTAACATGATCAATCAAAAAATAAACAAAAAAAAATATATAGAACATAAATCTATTCACTCATAAACATTCATGCATTTATTTGTAGTATGTGGTGTGTGTAGGGTTTCTTGATGAATATCTTCACCTCTAACATAATCATATGAAACACCCTCCCTAATGATACTCTACCTCCATACCTATCTAGAGAGTGGATTATATCCTGCATCCATCTCATAAATGTAAATGGTAGTTAGACAATAACAATGATAATCAATAAAAATGTTGCTAAAACATAATGCTATTGAATGAGCATAATCTCCATACATATGAAACCCATATAAAACTAACCAAAAAGTAATGAGTCACCCAAAATAATCATTATGTGTCTATCCATACATTATGATAAATGAAAATAGTTTGGTACAACTGTAGTTAAACAACATTAACCCCATTCATATATATTTAATAAGAGAATCAAGTTTAGTTAGGAAATTGAGATATAACACTGAAACTAATCATCTACATAAAATAAATCATTAAAGCCAATTTACTAATATCTCATCAAGTATACATAGTTATATATCTCATGGTATTAAAAATAGTAATTCTAATCCAAAAAATGTTGAATATGGATTACTAAATAGGTGTTATATGGACACTTATTTAAAATTGAAATATTGGGATAAGAAACATATTAAATAATCTCGATATCATGACATTTATAAAAAATAACATTGGTATATTTGTGAATGCCTATAAGATAAAAAATTACAATTTCTTATTTGATCAAGTAATAGTACATGTTTTACATGGATCTTGTAACTAGAAAGTTAATAAATATATTCAATACAAAATAAACATTAGCAACACCAAATAATAAGTTATTATTTTACGATGACATATAAAGCAAAGAAACATCTTATGAAACTCCATAAAAACTCTAATAAACCTACTCTAAGTTTAGACCAAAAACTAAACTAGAACATACAAGCTCCATGTTAAGAAATAGACTCTTTAGAGTCAAAATAGCTCACTAGTGCTCCCACATGAGTGTTTTCCTTGTCCTCTTTGGTTTTCAATTTCATGACATGTCCTTGGGTATGTTTTCATGTCCCTTCCTCCTTGTCAAACGATACCTTATTTTTTCCTAAAGTTTTTGGCAATTATTTTTTAGCATTATCTTGAAACATATCACCTTTTTCTCTCTCCATTATTTCTATTCCATTTTCAACTTTATTTGTACTCTTGGGGTGGTGGAGATAAGTATCCCAATTACCCCTTTATCCTTCTTTTAATAAATTATTATTTACCATTTAGTTTGAGGTTTGACCCAATATCTCTACTAGTGTCCCAATCCTTTCTAAATTTCTTGGCCTCTCCTGTTAGGGAATAATATTTCCTAGATTTTATTTCTTATCCTCCAACTCCATCAATTTTATATTTAGTGTTGAGTGATGAGATAAAACATATTTCCTCTAATTATTCCACTTAGCTTATTTTTAAGGTGAGTGGGAAGTCTACGACCATTATTCCTTAATGTATTTAACTTGCTTCCATTTGGGACTCTTATAACCTTGAGATTTCCATTTATCAATTTTAGACTCAGGTATAATCCCCAAAGAATGGGTGATTTAAGAAATAGCATTGTCTAGGGTTTTATCAAAAAATTCAAAACATTCCTCCTTAACCTCTTGATACTCCTCAAGGTCATCCTTAGAGTCTTCAAAAATCTCCTTGTCCACAAATTATACCTCCTTCCCCCTCGAAGCATCCCCTCTTTTAAAGATGATAAAAAATAGAACTTAATGAATGAGGTCACTAGAAAAATTTGATTAGAACATAGTCACCATAATTTTGAGTGACTTGAACAAGAATTATGGAAAATTAATCATGTGTCACTTAATTTTATTCATGATAAGGAAATGGTGAGAAAATAGTACATGAAATTTAGCTTATAACATTATGTACTTCATCATCTATATACATATGTTTGGATAGTACTTCACAAGTTCACCCTTGGGAAGCCTTTCTTCTTGGTGATTATTTCCACTTTAGAATTGAAGAATTTATTCATAACCTCTTGATTTACACATTTATCTTTAAATAATTTGGTACCCTCAAAGCTCATACATATCACTTCACCAATCAATTATTATGAAATGTTAATCTAAAATCCTCTCATATGAACATTTTGATGGTGCTAGCCTAGGTTAAAGTCCTTTGACACCTCCTCATCATATCCAAAAATTATCGTCATGAATGTAACCATGCCTCCCTATTCTAATTTTTGACATACTTTGGTATCATCCTTATATTATACATATGATATGGATTCAATTATGTTCTTATCCCACCATTTTTTTCTTTCTTTTTCATTCTTGTGTTTAGGAACTAGATCACTTTTTACAATAACTTTGCCTTCTTGACCTAGAGATTTTGAAATGAAATGTTAATAATACTATCATGCCTTATTTTTCATGCACCTCACCCTTACCGTATAAGGATTACACTTATTTAATGATTAGGACACATAACTATGTGTTTAAAAATTTATGCTTAATGTCCATGTGAATACTACCCCTCTTTGAGCCTAATTATGAGACTAGAGTCATTGGAAACCAATTTAGCAATTTGGGGAGGCATAGTTTCATATTTTTACAAACAAAACAATTTTGGTTAATGACCCATAAATCAACCATAGCATATGAAACCTTATTACCCTCTCTAAACAAATGAATAATATAGACCTCTTTAGAATGTTTCAATAACAATCTTGCATCATCAATTTCTTGTTTAATTGACCAAGAAGGTTTAACTCTGCATGAGAGGGCATTGAGGATGTTTTGGAAGTCCCCGTCAAATACTAATTTTTTTATAATTTAAATCACATATAGATATATTCCCCATTAAGATGCTTGAGCCTCAACCACATGGTTGGTTTGGGATCCTATTGACTCAAAATAGGTGGATATAATGCCTCTATTGAGTCTCTAATAATCCCTCCCCCTCTAGCCAAAAATAAAATGCTCTTGGACACCACATAAAAGTTAAAATTCCTAAACTCATGCATAGATTTGGACCATATAACCTGATTTATGTTAGTTTTTTTCACCAATTTTATGACCACATTTTCAATAATCTATCTTAAATGAATTGAAGATTCAGGTTTAAAGGCTAGAAAATTGTCTTTTGGAGTGAAGGCCTTCTAATTTTATACTATAGTAAAAAAAAGTTCATGGAAAAAAGTTTTGAGAAAAAAATATTACCATAAAAAAATGAAATCATTCCTAGCTTTCTAAAACTCCAAAAAAATGAGTGACAGAAAGGTGCCACAAGAAGACTAGGGAGGCCAATAAACAAGTTAGTTACTACCTAGAAATTACCTAAGGAATTCATCTATGATTTCCTCAAGAGATAAAATTACTTGGCCTATAAATATGATTTTGGCATGATTGATAAAAATATTTTCAAACTTTTAATTCCCTCTTTGAACATCCTAATTCAATACAAAGGTCATTCTCTCTTAAAACATCATACGAAGCCTTTGATCAATACAAAATAATAGATTATATTTTAACCAAGTTTAACCTTTTAAAAATGTTAATAATGAATATTTTTAAACATAAACAAATGTAATCAATGCCAATACTTCATATAAAAATCCTTCTCAACCCAACTTAGGATTATCTCATTTAAACAATTTAAACCTCACCATCCTTTAATGAGTCTATAATATCTTAATTAAATTATTCCACATTTTGGGCCCATGATTTTTTACAAATTCATGCCTTCTACACAATGGTATAATCCCGAAAAAGATTATTGATTCCATGTTATATTTTTCCATTCTCTTGATTATTATCATGAAATTAAGAAAATTAATTATGACATCACATAAGGTGAAAATTTAAACATATATATATATATATATATATATATATATATATATATATATATATATATATATATATATATATATATATATATATATATAAAGAGTGTTATAAAGGTTATTATAAAGATTATAAAACTCAATCTAGCCAATCCAAAAAATATAACTAATCACATAACTCTATTAAATCTCAAAAAACTCACAAATCCTAACAATATTTTAATCCTAATATTTGTCATATTAATTATCATAACTTGACTATATCAACCATGATGAAACCCATAAAATAGTGGATAAAAACTATATTGATAATTTTTATATAGTTTAGAATAGAATGCATGATATTTAATATATCATCCTTATCAGTCTTCATTATATTAGTGAGCATACACTTCATCAAAATCACATGAAAACAACTATATTGGCCATAATACAATTAATTATAATCAAAAAATAATAGTTGTATCAACAAAAATAAAGCTTATGAAGAGTCTTTGAAAAAAAATGTATCATCCAACATAAAACTCAATCAAGATCAACCAAAAAGGAGATATATTGTCCAACATAAAGTTTCATAAAAATCACACAAAAATAATTATATCAACTAGGATATAGATAAAACTATCAAATCTAAATGTGTTTGTTAATTTTTACGTTTTGTTGATATATTCAAATCTATACTATAAATTCATAAATGCCTCCTTATGGTTTATGCAATAGATAAAAATTCCCATCCATTTCCTAAATATCCAAAAATAATCCTAGATGTGAAAGCCACAATTTTTAGATAGACTCAACCAAATTATGACACCATAGGTAATAAACACATAAATCTATATATGGAAATGAGTATTGTCATCATATGCCTACTTTACCTATTTAATAAGTATTCTTAAAACTCCTTAGCAAAAGGAAATATCAAATTCATTTCAAAAAACTTAAACTATGACATTTAGAACATACTCCATACTTTCAAATAAAATTATAGTCTCAATCCCAAATATCCCTTCTCTAGCTTACATTCTACACCATATCTCTTCCAAGATGGAAATACCATGCTCATTCAACAAGCTAAGGAGATCAACTTAGGAATGTCTAAATATGATCATCTTGTTATCAATTCATGTTTCACTCTTAAAGAGATAGCTAACCCTAGTGAAATCTTTAGTAAGTATAATAAATATTTTTCTGGTCAAGATGGGAATTAATATAAATTAATCTAACACCATTGTCTACATTATCATTACTAATCTTGTTGTAGTACTTGATCACCAAAATTAATGGAAATTCCCTCCATAGGTTTCATAACTATCTCACAAATAAATAATTAATATCTTTGACAATATGTTAATTTAACTATTATATTTCTCATAATGGGTATTTATCATTCTGTTTATTCATAATAAAGACACAATGGTAATTTGCATATGTATTGACCTTCATAATATCAGCATATCATGCCTTAAGGATAATTTTCCTTTACCTTATATATATTTGGTTGTTTATTCTAAAACTAGATATGAAATGCTTAATGTCATGGATGTTTTTTTACGGTATACTAAGACTCACTTTACACCTTAAAAAAAAATGATAAATTTAATACCATGCTGGAAACATGATTTAATGTAAATCATACCTTTTTGAATTAAACATGATGGGGAAATGTACTAATGTATGATTTATATATAATGTTTTTTTTTCATATTTATCTTTTACTAATAATATCACTTGTTTGAATTATTAAGACATCAATGTTCTTGAATGCATTCCTTAAGGAGTGAACTATAAAATGGGTGGTGTTGTATTATGGTAATTTTCAATATATGGTTACATAGTTCTCATTCATAACTTCCTCTCTACCATCCTATCATCATTTGACTCCATTTTTTATTTTCCTTCATCATCTCTTTCAATTTAATTTAACAACCTTACTATATTTGCTACTATATTATCACTAGTGATACAATTATTTCTTACATATTTATCCATTTTTTAAATCAAAATAATTATGATCGTATTTTTTATTCTTTATTATGATTTGACTAATAATATAGTATTATCTCAAATGACACTGATATACTATATCAATCTATATTGATAGAATCAACTTAGAGTTATAAATGATTTATAGGTTTGAATCCATATATAGGGTCATAAATAACATTTACATCACATGAAACACTCATTTAATGTTATTGTAGTCATATTTTCCCCATATACTATTAAAATGAATAATTTTGGATATAGGATTATTATTGTGGAATTGAAGTGTTGTTAAAGGTCATTATAGCTCAATCAGATAAATTTGAACCACTTAGATGCCCCACTATATTTTTATTAACAAATAATTACACTTATTCCTTCATATTTTCCATTTGAGGTTTTCACCTACATAACTTAAAAATTTCAACTTGAGTTAAAGGTGATATATATGCACTCAAATTTCAACCTAGGGTATGTATATTTATTCCTATTCTATTCATTTTTCATTTCTTATTGGATAGTTATATTATAGTTATTTTTAGATTGGTATGCATTCTATTATCCTTACATTCATTAAATTTATGTCAAAAGATGGCATATATTAGTGTTTTTAGGATTTTAGTTACAGTCATAGTTTATGACCTAGTCTAAGCTACATTTGTCTAAACTCCAATTATAATTATCCATTTCAAAGTTTTACTTTTTTATACATACAACACTCATTTAATGTTACTATAGTCATATTTTCCCCATATACTATTAAAATGAATAATTATTGGATATAGGCTTA
The DNA here is from genome assembly GCA_037957365.1 of Torreya grandis. Classification (NCBI taxonomy): domain Eukaryota; kingdom Viridiplantae; phylum Streptophyta; class Pinopsida; order Cupressales; family Taxaceae; genus Torreya; species Torreya grandis. The sequence goes on along the minus strand of JARHVA010003516.1, from coordinate 1,732,645 downwards.
TTATTGTGGAAATGAAGTGTTGTTAAAGGTCATTATAGCTCAATCAGATAAATTTGAACCACTTAGATGCCCCACTATATTTTTATTAACAAATAATTACACTTATTCCTTCATATTTTCCATTTGAGGTTTTCACCTACATAACTTAAAAATTTCAACTTGAGTTAAAGGTGATATATATGCACTCAAATTTCAACCTAGGGTATGTATATTTATTCCTATTCTATTCATTTTTCATTTCTTATTGGATAGTTATATTATAGTTATTTTTAGATTGGTATGCATTCTATTATCCTTACATTCATTAAATTTATGTCAAAAGATGGCATATATTAGTGTTTTTAGGATTTTAGTTACAGTCATAGTTTATGACCTAGTCTAAGCTACATTTGTCTAAACTCCAATTATAATTATCCATTTCAAAGTTTTACTTTTTTATACATACAACACTCATTTAATGTTACTGTAGTCATATTTTCCCCATATACTATTAAAATGAATAATTATTGGATATAGGCTTATTATTGTGGAAATGAAGTGTTGTTAAAGGTCATTATAGCTCAATCAGATAAATTTGAACCACTTAGATGCCCCACTATATTTTTATTAACAAATAATTACACTTATTCCTTCATATTTTCCATTTGAGGTTTTCACCTACATAACTTAAAAATTTCAACTTGAGTTAAAGGTGATATATATGCACTCAAATTTCAACCTAGGGTATGTATATTTATTCCTATTCTATTCATTTTTCATTTCTTATTAGATAGTTATATTATAGTTATTTTTAGATTGGTATGCATTATATTATCCTTACATTCATTAAATTTATGTCAAAAGATGGCATATATTAGTGTTTTTAGGATTTTAGTTACAGTCATAGTTTATGACCTAGTCTAAGCTACATTTGTCTAGACTCCAATTATAATTATCCATTTCTAAGTTTTACTTTTTTATACATACAACACTCATTTAATGTTACTGTAGTCATATTTTCCCCATATGCTATTAAAATGAATAATTATTGGATATAGGCTTATTATTGTGGAATTGAAGTGTTGTTAAAGGTCATTATAGCTCAATCAGATAAATTTGAAACACTTAGATGCCCCACTATATTTTTATTAACAAATAATTACACTTATTCCTTCATATCTTCCCTTTGAGGTTTTCACCTACATATCTTAAAATTTTCAACTTGAGTTAAAGGTGATATATATGCACTCAAATTTCAACCTAGGGTATGTATATTTATTCCTATTCTATTCATTTTTCATTTCTTATTAGATAGTTATATTATAGTTATTTTTAGATTGGTATGCATTATATTATCCTTAAATTCATTAAATTTATGTCAAAAGATGGCATATATTAGTGTTTTTAGGATTTAAGTTACAGTCATATTTTATGACCTAGTCTAAGCTACATTTGTCTAGACTCCAATTATAATTATCCATTTCCAAGTTTTACTTTTTTATGTTTATATTATTTTTTATATTGAATATATACTTAAAAATATTTTCAGTTCCTTGCATATTTTTTCCTTATTATATCCATGTTACACCTTTTACAACTTTTGTTTTACATCATTACTTATATTGTGGGACATAGTTAGAACTTATGCGCAATATATTGTGCATATATGTGGGACCATATAGTCTCAATATTGAGTAAAAACTACCATATCCTATATCTATGACTATTTAAATCCCTTAAATACATATTTTATATTTCATGTACTTAATCACTACTTTTATCTTTTGTTTATATCCTTATATATATATAAGGATATAAACAAAAGATAAAAGTAGTGATTAAGTACATGAAATATAAAATATGTATTTAAGGGATTTAAATAGTCATATATATATATATATATATATATGATTTTTACTTTGATCATCTTACTTCACCTATATTCAAGTGAACCTAATGTGAATCATATCCAAACATTACTTGGACTATTTTCATATTTTAATTTCGTTTCTTATTTTTATCTATATATTGGCTTTACCATCATTACCTTCTAGTGAACCTGGCATGAATCATATCCCACTATTAGTTGGATAATCTTCATGTTTCCACTTTTTAGATTTACCTTTCCATATATTGCTTCTTATAGCTTTTGGTTTGACAATTATATCTCGTAACCCTATATTTTATCCACCTAGTTTATTTATTTTAATAAAACACCTTATTTTCAAAATATTTCTAGAGGCTATTATTTTTTTCTAAAATGAAACAACTTTTTGAGTAATCCATTCAGAAACCCTACTAAAATTTTCAAGGATTATATACCAACATTTTAATATTATACAACTAACTATTACTAATAGGTATTTTCAAAAACTTACATTCTTAATATTTTAAATATCCCAATATCATCCTTAGAATAATTTTATGGACATATTTGTGATTTAATGGTCAAAATAAGAAAAACTTATAAATATTTCAGATTGTATAGAATATAACTAAATAACATAGACCTAAATGTAGAATGAATATTGAAATTAATTTATTTTAATTTATATTCATAGAAATTACAAGAGGATAAGGTGATTTTTTTCACTTTTATTCTTATATATGATAGTATATAAACATCAGAAATTCATTGAAATGCATTTTTGGTCAATCATAATAAGAAGTTGCATATTATAATTTATTAAAAAAGAGATGATAATGCACAAACACCTACATAAAATAGATTTATTTATATCTTACAATAAACATACTATGTTTTTATTCTATTCATTTACTCATTAGGACAATGTGATTTCATTTTAAAAGAGTTCTTTTTCAATTTTAGAGGCTCAATACAATGAATATATTAATATTTTTTCTATTTCACCTTGACAGAATAACACCAATTTTGACACTATTTTTCCTTCAAATAGAGGTTAGAGAGGATGTGTTGGAGAACCCCAAACACCACACACTAAGTTGTTTAGTATTTACTACAATCTAATACTCATAATTGGCCTTAAACCACACATAATTGTATCACATTACTATGCATATTATCAATAGTGATAATGTATAATTTATGAAATCCTTTTTGGGTTTCACCCAATTAAAACTTATAAATATGGAATTATAATACTATTCAAGATTGGCTTCATGCCTAATCCTTTGAGGTGTTTTTACATTTACATGAATTAGGTCAGTAACTAAATGATGTACAAATTTATTCCTTGGTATGGTAATGATTTTTATATAGGAATAAACTTAGGCTTGGTGTATGTGTGTGTGTGTAATTTCCCTCTAATAAAAAATGCAAAACATGTTAGTTGACCCAAAGGAATACTTTTATTTCAATTGATATTAGGTAAAGGGAACATGGAAGGATTTGACATAGGTGGATAACCCTCGTAATGCGATCCATGTGATTTTTTTATAAACCTTGAGGATATAAGATCAATGATCTAGAATCAAGTAGAAATTTACTTAGGATATTGAATTGTTTAGGCCTATACTATGAATAAATTATACACAAATTATGGAAAATAAAAAAAATAGCATAGAAGTAAGTGAATGGCTATCATAAAATGTGAGAAAAAATAAATTATTTATGCCTAAGTCATGTATTGTAACGATTAGTCAAAATTAGAAATAGAATATGTTTAATGCCTAGTTTATGTGTCTATAATACCTCAATTTTAGTTTAGTATTATAAATTATATATTAAAAAGAAAAACAATAAAATAATAGATTAGTTACATGAGTGTAGTAGTAAGTGAATGTCTTCAGGTATGTCCTAACTATTTAGATTTTCCTATGCAACCCTGAAATGAAACATATATAATTTTGTGTTTGTTTATGGTAAAAAATTTATATGTGATCATTAAGAATATTTAAAATTATTTAAACAAAGAAGTAATACACCTATAGGTATATGAAAAAATATATCCTTTATATTCATTTATGAATGGAGTTATTACTCCATAAGGATATCCTTGAGTTAAATACATGGGTTAAAAAGATAGATTCCCCAACAATCATTGAAGATGGGTGGGTGCTTATAAGTTAAGTTTTGTAGAACCTAAACCATGATACTCATAGTTTTATAATAATGGAACATAAAACAAGTTCTAATAAATATGAATAAATATGGGTAAATATAATTAAATATTAATACTTTGAACCATCCATTGAAAATGGATTTTATACCTAGTCTATGTATTATTGAGTATATTGAAGTAAAATTGAGGTAATGAAATGACATAATATGTGACTCAATCTAAGTAAACATGATAATTATGAGTCATATAACATGTTCCATAATATCATAGTATCTATTAACTATTACTAATAATATTATAAAATGTCTAACATATTCCCCACATATGCCTCAAGTATATATGAATGTTATTCTATAATGTTTCATTTTGAATAAATATGTGCCCAAAATCTAAATTAATAGATTATAAAATATTAATTATATATATGAAGGAATTATTTTATAAAATAATCCAATTATGTATGCACCCTTTTGTGGTGAGTGGTGTAGCCTATGAGTCACTCATCTTAAAAGAAAGGATTTATAAGCACCATGTTATATATATAAATATGTAAGCATATAAAGGTTATGCTAACATAAGTATATTATTTTATGATTTAAAAATCCTAAGTGAGATAATATATGAAACATCTATAATTTTTAATACAAGTTTCATTTGAAGCATAAATATCAATGAGGCACACAATAATAGTGATCATAGTAATGATCATAGAATCAATAAGTAACAATCACTAAGAATATGCATGATATGTATCATGACATCACACAAATATAATAAGGGGTGATATTGATCACATCATAAAAAATCTCAAAATGAAATCTTAGATATATCACCACATAATCACAAGAAATATCATATCCATGACATGCACAATCACTCAATGAGACATGCATTATAGCACATAGTTTCACACAAATTAAGATCCAAACATAAAAAGAGTCACATAATGAACACTCAATGGCATATATAATAAAATTAATAAAATGTATGCCCAATATCATGAAAATTTAAATGCACACAAATAAGAAGAAAAAAATTTACTAGATACCCAATTATCATACCATGTAGCACACAAAATAATCAAACACTAATAAAACAAGGTGAGTCTACATAATCAATGTATTTAATCATCCCTCATAGTAATATATAGTATCAATAGAATATAATAGTATAAATAGTATATGTAAGATAAATTCATGTATAATTAATATAAGTAAATAAATATTATTAATGAAATGGTCATATAAAGATACAACTTTGAGAATATGTATGAAGATGTCCCTATGTAAGCATGCCCCTAATTTAGGAAAAGTAACTTTTGTGTTAGGGAATACCTTACCTAGAAATATCAATGTCATATATAATATTTACATCTTGCATTTCACTCATGTATACCATGAAATTAATGTTCATAGAAATAAATGTTACCCACCTTGGGTGAGTACTAACATGTGTACCTATATTAAAATCTAAGAACTGATCATGTGTTATGGCATATACAACATAGGAATCATAGACCATAACATCTTGTGTATGTTATGTAGTACTTTAAACCAAGGTATCATATCAAACAAATTTTATAGTGTGAGAATGTGATTGTGTTTAGTATGGATCATGTAGGAAAACCTATATAATTAGCTTAGGAAATGAAGGAATATGTAACTCTTGCTTAACTCAAATAGACCTTGTTGACCATTTTAACCACAAGTTAAAATGGGTCAACCCCTTATAGTCAAGACTTGACATGGGGGTAGATCATAGTATCATAGGGTGTGTTATGGACTATTTTATGTCATTTAATTCCATTCTAAACTTGGTCATTATCTAGATTATTCTTATGTCATTTAGAGTCATCTAGCAGGTCAGACCATCATGGCATGTCACATAAGAATGAACAAGGTAGTCTGGTTGTACATTTTAAAAGTGTGCATATAAAACCTTTCATGTCAAAAGGATAACATGGACATGATGCTTTTGGTCTCATAATAATTCCATACGAATGTGGTGTCTTGATGAGTTCTCCATTTTAAGATATAAGCCTTTAAAGATCAGTTCATAGTGTGGGACATGCATAGGAGCTTCAACATTAAGCTATAAAAATTAGCCATTTGGATTTAAAAAATCCTTAATGAGATCTAGTTTAATCCAAGGTCAATAAATGTTAAGATATTATGTGATTAGATTGTAGATAAATAACATGTAGGCATTGAATGAGTTAAAAGGTCTTTTGGATAGATCAATGATGCATGTTCCTGCATATAAAGTAGATCAATGATCAACATTTGAATATTGGTACCCAAGTTCAATGGTGAGCATTTGATCACATAGTTTAGATCCAATGGTATGATTGAGGTTCAAAGAGTCACAATATCTTGTGGTTGAATGACATTATGCCAAGTGTCATGTTTTAACTAGATATGTAAATTGATGATGTGTATTTGATCTTACAAATTAAGATTAATTGCATGTGTTTAATTGAGTAACTAAGATCAATGGTGTGCATTGAGTTAAAGGTTGAAGATCCCAAATTAAACATGAGATTTCTAAGTATCAAGAGATCATTGATTAGATAAGATGACAACATGATCCATATAAAGCATTTAATAGTGACAAGTGTCACAATATCAGATGCCTAGGTCACACATCAATGACTGACATCAAAATTTGAATCACAGAGGCTCCAACAGAGATCAATAGATCAAATTTGACTAGATTCTAGATGGACAAGATGAGGCTACATGTCCAAATGATGATAGGCATATTTTAAAATGAAATGATAAACATGGCAAGGGAATTCCACATACGCAACCATGTATGATCAAAAGATTCTATAGTAGAGTAAATACTTCAAACTCATATGCCACCATGAAAGCTCAATTGATATTTGAAGTGAATAGTGACTACCAAACATGAAGAATGAAGTCCAAAGGATAAATGAATGATTAGAAATGGTAAAGACAAGTTTTTAGAAGACAAGGAAAAGCTAGAAAAAACATATATGATGGCCATACAATATGTGTCAACTCTCCTAATTTGGTTTCAAATGATCAATAGATGATCCATGATAAAGGCAGTTTCATAAAGGCTAGTTGAATAGTCTTTGCATAATTTTGGAGAGTTTGTCATCATTTATGTAGACATTTGTCTTAAGAGACATTCATGGTTTTTTTCAAACTCCATTCCCTTAAAATGTAATTGGTTTTCATGCCTTTAAATGTGGCATTGTGAAATTTAACCTTTTTTTCATTATGTTATCTTCCTTCTCTAGTTCTATAAGTAGTTTCCATTTTAGCCTTTGTAATAAAATACCACACCATGTAAGGCAAAGACCTACTAGTTTTAACATTTCAATTTCACTTACAAAAATAAATGAAATATCTGTTGAGTTCATATCTCATATTTTAAAAATGTGTGAAGAGATGTATAGTAAATAGCTAGGTGATATCAATATGTCCTTGCTCTCTCTCTCAGTCCCTCCATGTTTGATGCAAGTGATTTTAACCTAGTAGGTCATATGAAGTGTAGTTAAGTGTATGAATCTATATTAAGTGTATAATGAGCCTCAATATATACAACTAATCTATGGTTTTACTTACCTTGGGTATTCTAAATGCATCTCACCTTCATATTGAAACACTAATTCTAGTGCACTATAGGACTCTTAGGCTAGTGTTGTAGGCATTGTTTGTTTATGGAAGAATTACAATGGTCATGTGGAAGACATCTTAGTGAATCACCCTTTTATATTAGTTTTATTTCATGAAATTTCTATCCCTTTCCCCCCACAATAAAATAGTTAGCATAGGTGAAAGTACTTCAAGATATATTCAGGGAGCTATCCCTTAAATCCAGAGGCTCAATTCCACTATAGGTACACCCACATACCTAGACATGTTCCCATGTTTCCCAAATATATAAGAGGCTTGAAAAATATTTTATAGGGTGAAATATTTGGTTATAATATTTATATCACACCCAATAGGAGCCATTATCTTCAAGATGATTTCTCAAGGTGAATGTTGATCTTGACAACATTATCTACAAATTGGTGTGATACTCAACATTTGACGACTCCATGAAGGTAAAATATGGTTCAAGACCATTTTAATATTATAAAAATTCTCTCATAATTCATGTTTATCACTAGGTAATCCTCTAATAGATTGATCAACCCCATTAATTCTCCTATTCAGCCTAAACTTCCCCTTGAAGTCTAATATCCTAAGCCTAATATGCTCTTTAGAGAACTAGTAGATTTTGATAGAGAAGAAAAGGTTTAAGAAATTAAATAGATATAATATTTTAAAGAGGATATGGCTATAACTCATGACTTACCTACCTTTAATACTAAAAATCCAATTCATTTTAAAGCATATGATTCCATTCCTTCTAATTTCATAAAAGGTGTACACCTTTTAATGGTGAAAGTCATGTTACACCTAATAAACACATTAGGGATGTATCCATATTATATAGATTTCTTAACATAAATCAAGAAAACATTTCTATTATACTCCTTGATATGTTCCTTAGAGTGAAGGCTCTTGATTAGTATAGGAATCTAGAAGGTAGATGCATCACATCATGGGATGAGTTTGGAGTGTTGTTGACCACAATATTTGGAAATGAAAGTGACCATGACTCTATCATAAACCATATTAATGTGATAAAAAGAGGACCTAAGGAATAAATACATGACTTTAATGAAATATTTCAAAAGACATGGTATAGATTAACTCCTCTCATGAGGCCACCTGCTAGACTGTCTTCCCTACTTACCTGAGATCTATTGGTACTAAAATTGCTATCATACTTCAATCCATGGGGGATTTCACTATTATTGAATCATGTGATCTTGATATCAAATATGATAATGGTATCATCTAAGATGGAAGATTACCTCCTAAGGTTTTTATGCCTCCATTATCTTATACTTATGCTAATACTCTAGATGTGGCCCAAATTCCCAATTCTAAGACCAAGTATAGAGCTAATCCCAATAAGGAAGATAATGCCATGGACAAAGATGAATATATTCAATGGTTGGAAGCTAATCTTGGGAAAACTAATATGTAACAAAGTTCCTATTAGGATCTTTACCCCTATCAAAAATAACATGGTCAACAATTTAGAAGTTGAAGAGGTTAATGGCATCCTAACTCTAATAGGCCTACCAATGTGTACAATCCTAACTCAAAAATCAATGTAAGAGAGATGATACATGTGTATAAAAACTTGGTGTAGGGACAAAATTGGTATCAAGAGCAATTTATGGATTGTAATGAAGGTAGAGATAAAGATCTTATTTCTAAAGGAGGATTTACTCCTCTCTTATCATCTGAAGATGAAGTCATGATGTAGAAAAGTGAAGGTGGACAACCTCAAGGAGTGATATTCACCAAATTCTTTGTTGAGGACACTTTTTTGCTTAATCATGGAACCTCAATTGTACATAGCACTAAAGATAAGTGAAAGGATTTATATCGATATAGTAATTTGCCTACAAGCACATTCAATACTCATACAAAACAACAAGGTATGGTTGCATGTGTGGAAACCTCAAATAACTATACACATATTCCAAATCAAAATGTTGAAAGGAATATCCAAGGCACTCAACCTCCTTAGGTTCTAAGTGTAGACACCTAAAATTGGCCGCTAATAACCTGAAACTAGGATTTTGACAAATTTCCACTAAAATGGACAATTTGGCATAAAAACACTAAAATACATTAAATGAGTTGTAAATAACATATTCAAGTGTCTATTTTGACCAATTTATCATTAAATGCATCAATACAATCTATTAATTAGCTACTTTGATTAGATCATTTCAAGTTAAAATGCTAATTCCACGCTTGGGTGCTCTGGATTGCTCTTTTCTATCAAATCACTTACACGAGACATGTACCTTTGTTATTTGGTTTTGACAACATCCTAAATGGGATAATGGATCCAACACATATAAAATTGACTTCCAATTCCAATCTAATTAAACTTTGGGACAATAACATGTCAATTTGACGAAATTGATTAGTTTGTGCATAAATTGCTAAGGTTTTGCATCAAAGTCCTTAATAATGCTTAAGATGTAATTAAACAAAATTAGAGCTTCTATATCATCAGGTGACATCATTTTTTGGGAAGACGTCCCTGGCCATAAATACATAAAATATTAGGATTTAGGACTCCCATGATTCACTAAGACCCTCCATACCTATCCAATGCCCCTTTATCATAAATGGGGATATTTGTATAATAAATTTCATATTTTTATTTATTTATAGCCGCACATCTCCATCTTGAGATGCATTGTTTAGGTTAATTCTAGCCATTTGTAATAATCTATAGATAAGAGGCCTTGCCTATTGAATTTTTAGCTCTCATATACCAAAGTTATAATTCTAAATTGATTCCAAATTTTCATGTAAATTAGTGTTATTATGACCAAATATTGATCCAAATCCATCACAATACAAAGGTATTAAGAGGAGATAAAGGTAGCCACACTCCATTGAAGAAGATGTCTTGAAGCCCAAGTCAAGTAATCCACTTCAATAAGCCATTTGAAGCATCTAAGGAAGGTAATAGATCATTTATCTTTTGCATTCTCTTTGTGTTTTCCATTTAGTTTTGTTAACTAAGCTCTCCCTACTGACTAGGCCTATAGATATTATGCTAGTTAGTTTTTTTCTTTCATTTTGTTTTAATTTTGGAGCTAATATGATACTAGCCATCCTCTCTTGAGTCAGATTCTTATTTCACATAATGGCATGCCTAGTGGTATTAGACTCATCCCACATATGAAGGAGAGCATAAGGAAAATTTAAAATTTCAATTTGGATGGTTAAAACTCTTTTTAATTGATTTTATAACTTTATTTGGCCAGATTTTCACTTTCATGGGTTTACACAGAGAACTGTTGATGGTTATGTAAACCACTGATGGTTGAGTAAATTGTCAATGGTCATATATCGATCATCAATTAGTTAAACTATCATTAGTTAGTTAAAACATCAATGCTTCAATTTTTTTCTTAATAACACAAAACCCAAGAGCTAATAGGCCATTTTAAAATGCTTGACTTAGGGTAATATAGACTTCCTTTTTTATTATTTTTTTTAAAACCACATGTTTTCTTTTAAATTTTCAAAATATATTACTAGTTTAGATTTATGTTATATATATTTTTCACAAAATTTTGAAAATATCTCTAAATATTTCTAATCTAACACATTTGCTTTTGGGGTGATACTTAAGGGTAGACAAGTAATTGACAGACTCAAAATTTGTTAAAACAAGCTATTAAAACATCTTTTAAATGTTTTTAAATGAATTAAGAACCTTGTTTCGGTGCTTAATGAAAATTTTAGATGATTAATTGAATTATTTTGATAATTAGGCTTTAAAAGTTAAAACTTAAGACTAAGGGGTTAAAATAAAACCACCTAATCTTTCCTTTGGGGCTTAAAATTGAACACACTTATGAATTTTTTTTTCAATAGTTGTTTAATCAGAAATTGATTTGGCAAAAAGAAGGTTGTTGTGTGTATGCTCTTCCATCCATCTCCTTTAGGGAACATTTGGAATCAAAAGAATCATCCTTATTACAAAGAGCTTATTCCAAGGCATAGAAATAATGTCACTTAAATCCCTCCCCAAAAACTCATGATAGTATTAGGTGATCTTGAGTTGACCATAAAATATTTATATTTATGTCTTTTATTTTATTGCATCTTTCCTTGAAAGGGGGACTTCATCACCTCCTATAAGTTATTTAGGGATGCTTTAACCTAATATTTCATCTCCTAGCACTGACTTCAACCACTCCCACTAGGATTAGAAGTTTGAGTAGTTAAACCACCTTCTAGTGTTGGAATTGCACATGGGATGTATCTACACTATGGACATCACACTACACTGAGCAAGTGATGGATGTAGTGGTTGTAAAAAGAACAAGACCTTTTTGTAATAAGCTAAGTGCCAAAGATGCATAATTACATGCTTTTATTTTACATCATGACATGAAAGTCATTATGTAATTGATACCCTTAAAATGATAAAAAACCAATTAGTTTTAGTTAACCCCACTTTGTCATACCCTTGATAGGATTTTGGAAATTATACTTAGTGTATTTTGGTATTTTTTGTTTGGTATGTTTCGAGACTAAAACCTAATTCTTTATTTATAACCATATTAAAACCAATTTGTTTATATGTCACTCTTCTATTTAAAGAGGCATTATACTATCCATTTTACACCATACCTATGGCTTGACATATTTTTCTAAACTTGTTTGTGTGTGTGTCACTTGAGTTGAGGAGAGTAACATTATTCTGACCACATCATTATCAAGTTTGATCCTTTAATTATTTTGAAACATAGCATTGATCACATCATTTGAGTATGATTACACCATTAGACTACTCAATTTATTTTCAAAACTTATTTACCATTGTCTCAAAAACCATTTGTTTCAAACCACATCATGTGTACCATTTGGACTTTGTTTATGCATCATCATGTTGTCCAATATTGTCTTGCTTGTTTGATCAAATCCTAGTCTCCAACATTTATTATTTAATTAACCTTATAATGTTTGGATTCAAACATTTATTTATTTCTATTTAAGCCTCAATTCATGGGGTTGATACATATATTTTTTTTCTTTTGGGTTGCATAACTTCATTTAGTCAATTACCCAAATTTGAATACTATTGATTGTTTGTTTGTTTAGATCCCATCTTTGTCATTTTTTGTGCCTTCATTTGGGAGAGCATAAAATTTCTCCTAGATCCTTTTGCCTCATGCCGTATGCCAACTAATTATGTTTAAGTTAGATTTCATGTGGTAGGTCTATGTGAAAGTTATTTCCAAACTCGTTGATTAAATCCAATTACATCATGCCTTTGTTTTCAAGTCTAGATTTTGATGTCGTTTGGTAAAAAGTCCTAGCATAGCCTATTTAAGCCTAGATTTTAACTCTAAATTTGGAAAAAATACCTAACAAATATTTTGCCTTTCTTATTTTACACCTTATTTGGAACACTTTGACCTAGACATTTTGACATGCCAATTTTTATTCAAACACTTGACCTTTAATGCATATGAAATTTGACATTAGACATTTAATGTTATACTTTTTTATGAAAAGTCTTATTATAAACCTTTTTGGAGATACATATCCACTTCTAAACCAATTTTGGAGATACAGATCCATACCTTTGACAATGTTAGACCAAGTTTGAACCATTTCTCCTTTGGACATAGTTTTTTAGAGTTTGTAAAACTATAAGCCTTTTTTGTTTTAGAGATTTCATCATTTATGTGGATATGTCTAGCTACAATTATGATGGAGTCATTTAAAAATCCATCTTATGATATAATAGATACACAAAATCATATTAATAATCGCTATATAAAAATACTTTCTAAGGAGTTTTATTATTCTCTCTAAAATACTCCATATGGGGAATAAAGTCAAGGACTAGCTTACAATCTAACTCAAAACCCTAACTAGGATGATATGGTTTATAAGGAGGAATTTAAAGACCCAAATACATATAATATTATTTGGAATATAGATCCATACCCTCTTTATGATAATTATTACATGGAACATAGTCAAAAACCAGCTTATGATCCAACTCAAGATTGGGATGATATGGATTATCAAGAGGACTTGGATGATTTAGCTTGTGCAAGCAATCAAGTTTCATGATGTCCTTTGTTATCTAATCATTAGCTACCCCTAACCCTCCTTTGTATTATATGAACTATCAATATCCATAATATCTAATGAACACCATTACCATTTCAAGACCTCATATATTGGCTTGTGTGAGCATTCAAGCTCCATAATGCCCACTTGTCATTCCAAGACCTTTTCCTTTGGCTTGTGTGAGAAATCAAGTTCCACACCATCATATCATTATCATTTTAAGACTTTATCCTTTGGCTCATGTGAGTAATCATGTTCACCAATGCCTTACCATTATCTAACCATAGGCCATTCCTTGTCTAGTACCAATCCCATCAAAACCTCAACCAATACAATCATTCAAAGACTAATCTATGTTCAAAACTATTATTTTCCAACTCATTGGAAACCAAGGCCAAGAAAAACAACTAATATAGAATGTGTTTGTTGAACCAACGATTTATGATAAGTCAACATATGATGAATCACCTTTCAATTCTATGCCAATTGTCAAGGAGTCTCACTCTGATGAGCTAGTCTTTATTGAGTAACTTCTTAATGATTATAACCACCTCTGGGTAAATAATTACCTTGATCATGTGCCTATTTTTCAAGAGTATACTATTGACAACCCAATATTTGAGGAGTTGTCTCTTGACATTTTTTCCCATTATGGAAGATTCCCATGTTGATAAACTAGTCTTTGTGGAACCCATTTACCATCAGAGGCCATCACTTATCTAATAACAAACATTAAACAAGACATAATTGTAATATAATAGCCATTAGATGAAGAATCAAAGTTAGAATTAGCTTTTATTCTTAAATTAACATCAAATTTAGCATCAAAATTAGAATCAACATTAGTCTCAACATCAAATTTAATGTCCCTTGAGTCAAAATCAGATTCAGAAGAATAATATATTCATGATTGTTACAATATCGATTATGCATGCCTCGTAGATTAGTTTGAATATATTTATGATCCTTCTATAGTTTTTGAGGATTATTACTTTAGCATCATCATAAGTCATCCTATTATATTCTACAAGGATTGTATAGCCTTTCTACATTCCATTCTCATTTTATATACCATTACTACTAACCAACATAGCCATACTATTGACATTTTATCTCCCAAAAGTGTCGACTAGGACTGATAGAATCACACTTTATTAAACTATATCCATGTTAACATAGTAGTTGAAGAATAACAAGGAGACAAAGACCAAATTCATGTATAATAAAAACACTCTTATATTGAAACCTTTTTAGAGGTGCTAGGGGACAAATAAAGATCAAAGTCAACATCTTCTAGTGAAATCTTTTTAGAGGCGCTAGGGGAGAAATAAAGTTTAAGCTCAACATCT
Source organism: Torreya grandis (assembly GCA_037957365.1). Lineage (NCBI taxonomy): Eukaryota > Viridiplantae > Streptophyta > Pinopsida > Cupressales > Taxaceae > Torreya > Torreya grandis. The sequence continues at coordinate 1,717,552 of JARHVA010003516.1, read as the reverse complement.
TCTAGTGAAACCTTTTTGGAGGCACTAGAAGAAAGTCAAATTTAAAAGCCAATGTTTATTTTCAAGACCTTATTAGAGGCACTATGAGATAATCAAGATAATTTCATTGGTGAAAACCTCATCGAGGTGCCAATAACTGAGCATAAAAGTTCTTCACTACTTGAGGAAGATAATATCAAAGATCAAATCAAACTAGCTTCTAATCTATAGCCTAATCAGATGGTAACTACTCTCAAGATCAAATAATAGAAAAATCTAGTGGTCCTATCAATAAATCAAGTCCTTAGCCCTACCAAATCCAAATTTATGTTGAATTTGGCATAAATAACATTATGTGTGACTAAAATTCCCAATCTTTATTTATTTCTCAATAATTACACATACCATTATCTTATACCATTCCATTTCTTAATAAAACCTATCATCCATCTTTTGTCCTTATTTACCATCCATAGTTGTATTGTCCTTTATAGAGGATATAAAGATACATTGTCTCAGTGCTTGAAATAATCATAATCAATGACCAACAAAGATCACAATAATATTCTCAGCATCTAGATCTATAGCTAGTTCTTGATAGAATGGTTATTTAGATGAGGTGTGGGATATAAATTAACATGATTGATTATTCTATTTTTATCATTTGTTGGTTAGGATGTAAATCTCCACTTTATTAGGAACAACATAATCATATGGCATTTTACCATACCTAGGCAAAACATAATTAAAAAAAATCACTTAGGCCAGAAACATGAACCATACGATTTCATTTGCCATATCCTTTTATTGTTGTCACATATCCTACTATTAACCCGATCACTTGGGGGAAACCCTACTACCATTTCATCCAATATCTCAAAACCCATCATTATCCTATAGTAAGACCATGCCATCCTATCATTTTACTCCTATCTAGACCAAAGCCTATTTTTAGTCATCCTACCCAATCCTATTTTGATCTTGGTTCCTTTGGTTCTTCCTACACTTTTCATGAGGTGATTCTGATCAAGTTTAAATATTCAATCAAATCCATGTTTACAATGACATTCTATGAAAGTAGTGTGATAGTTGATTTGGAAAATTTTCTTGCATTTTCCATCCTATATCAAAATTAGTGTATGTGAGCTTGATTATAACTACGTATGGGCAAATCAATGTCTTATCAGTCTTGTTACTAATTATAATTGCCTATGGGAAAATTAGTATCATTGATCTATTTCATTGCATCCTATTCATAACTAACTATGGGTGAAATAGGGGCACCACTTGTTTATCATACATTGTCACATCACCTTGCCATTGTTATTTCTATTTGATTGGCCATTTGCTAGATTTGAGAACTTGTTAGGACCTAGTTGGTTTTTCCTCACCTTTTTTGTGGATAGAATTACCATGAATTTAATTTATTTTAAGAATATGTAGGTCATGCTCAATTCATGTTGAGGTCACCTTAGCCCCCCTTTCCATATGCACTTGTCATTTTATAAGCAACCTAAGCCAAATACTCTTGCCATTTTACGAGTAGGTATCTTATCATTCTATAACAATTTAAGATAGCTCAAATTTCTAAAAACATTGAAATATTTCAAAAAACCTAAAAAAAATTCCTATCTAAGCCTTGTTAGTTATCCTTGGTCCACCCTACTAGGTCAAACTCATTATTATGATGCTTTCTTTTGATTTTATTTTCAGCCTTTTTATTTGATTATTTTAATTTATTTGTCTGTTGTGTTCTTTCTATGTGTTTCTTTGTTTGTTTGTTTACTTCTAACACTATTGCCTTGACTTGGTTTATATGTATGCATTGGGTGATTCCTTGCACATATTATTATTGAGTCCATCCAATTCATACATCAACATTATTGTCATGGTTTTTATCATCAATGCATTTTTTCAATTATTTATTAGATTAGGAGTCAATCCTTATGAATATTTTAGGATAGTCTTTATGGTGTTCTATTATGATGCCTACCATTACATACTAAAAAAAAATAAACTTCAAGGTCTAGAATCAATGGAGCGACAAAATTTTCTCCTTGGCACCTTGGAAAAATTCTCACATCCCACCCTTGATCAAATTAACCCATTAACCATTCTAGTTGTATCATTTCTAATAAGGGTGAGCATCTCCTCATTGGTAGGTACAACTAAATATTTTTTATTGATCAAATATTATTCTTTTATTCATCTCTTGATACCCACTGATCTTTAATCTATATTCTAAGTTATATCCTTGAGTTATACTTGTTAATCATCCCTAATTAGGGCACAATCATCTTTATAAACCATTTTCATGTCATCTTAATGATTATAACTACCTATGGGTAGATTATTATTTTTGACTTTTATTTTTTAATATAATCACCTTTAGGCAATTCAATATCCTTTTTAAATTAGTACATGCAAGAATTTTATCATTTGGATTAATCTCAGCCATGGGTTGATTCCAACTTTTTCTTCTTTCTTATTTTTGAGGCACCATCCATCCACATATGTTACGGCCACTCCCTTGAGGGGGCATCATCATTGGCTTCCCAAACACCATTTGGACCTCTTTCTTCAACTATCATCTTCTTTTTTGGCAAACAGGTCATTTCTCATTATTTGAGAAGACATTTTTATGCCTATGGTTTGTAACATCTTTCCAAATAGGGTAAAACTTTAGACAACAAAATCTAGCCACCAATGACCATCAATTTGGGTTTTGACCAATTTCCACCAAAATGCATAATTTTGCATAAAAGTACTAAAAAACATTAAATGAGTTGAAATTGATATATTCAAGTGCTGATTTTGGCCAAACTATCACTAAATGGGATAATGCAATTTATAAATCACGTAACTTTGATCAAATCATTTCGAGTCAAAATGCCAATTTTGCACCTAAGTGCTATGGATTGCTCTTTTCTATAAAATTTATTTCAAAAGACACATTACTTTTTTTATTTTCCATTGATAAAATCTAAAATAGGATAATTGATCCAATGCATCTGACATCATATCCTAATTCCAATCCAATCAACTTTTGGGTCAATAACAATACATTCTAACTAATTTGAGTAATTTGTGCACAATAAGCCAATGTTTGCATCAAAGTGATTAATCATGCTCAAGAACTAATTAAACCAAATCATGAGCCTAATTAAGAATTCCATGGAATTCATTGAATAATTTCTTTTTGTAAATGATTATTGAACATCTCCATCATCAGGTGACATCATTTCTTGGCAAGACATCCCTAGACCATAAATTCATAAAATATCTCATCAAGCCACACCATGCCTCATTAAGACCCTTTATGCCTATTTAATTAACCTCTATCCAAAATATTTATGAGCCTATTTATGAATTTTAATTCCATAATTTAATTAATCTTTAGATACACATCTCGATCTTGAGATGGATGGTTTAGGTTAATTCTAGCCATTTGTAAAAATCTATAAATATGAGGCCTTGCCCATTGAAGTTTAAGATCTTTTATGCCAAAATGCATAAAAAATCATTTCATCTTAGTTTTATAATTCCCATTTTTTGAGCTAAGATAAGCCAAGCCAAAGGTGCCAAGAGGAGATGAAGGTAGACACACCTCATTGATAAAGATCTCTTGAGGCACAAGTTGAGCAAGCCAAATAAGGATCCTTTTAGAGAAATCAATAATTTGGTATGAAATTTATGTTTTGTATTCATATTTCTCATTTTTTTCCATTTCTAGTTGTGTTTTCAAATGGTTTTTCCTCGCTAATATCCCCCTAGTAACTAGGCCTATACATGTTATTCTAATGTGTTTATTTCATTTTGATTTCATTTTGGTACTAACATGATACTAACTATCCTCTCTTGATTCAAAATCAAAAACCACACCCAGACCAAAAAATATGTACCATACCATTTTATAATGCCATGCCTATTTGCCATTATCACATATCTTACCATTCACCTCATCACTTAGGGGTAACCCTCTTACCATTTTATCTAATTTTTTAAAACATCATTATCTTTAACAAGACCATACCATACTATCATTCCATTCCTATCCAGACCAAAGCCTATTTTTAGTCATCCTACCTAATCACATTTTTATCTTAGTTCCTTTGGTTCTTCCTACATTTTTTACAATGGGGTTCTGATCAAGTTTTTACTCTAATCAAATCTATGTTTACAATGACAGTCTATGAAAGTAGTGTTATAGTTGATCTGGCAAGATATATATCATTTTCCATCCAATATCAAAGTTGGTTTATGTGAGCCTAATTATAACCATCTATGAGGAAATTAGTTTTCATCGATATTGCTACTAAATATAACTACCTATGCAAAAATTAGTACCATTTATCTATTCCATTTTATCCTAGTTATGACTACCTATGGAAAAACTAGGGGCAACATTTGTTTACTATGAATTGTCACATCACCTTATCATTATTATTTTCATTTGACTATCCATTTACTAGATTTGAGAACTTATTGGGACCTAGTTTTTTTTTCCTTGCATTTTATGTGGATGGAATTACTAAGACATGAGGTTATTTTAGAACTATGTAGGTCATCCTCAATTAATGTTAAGGTTACCTCAATCTACGTTTCCATACACTCTCATCATTTCATGAGAAACCTAATCTAAATTCTCTCACCATTTTGTGAGTAGGTATCTTATAATTATCTAACAAGTAAAGATACCTCAAAATATCCAAAAACAATCATAACATCTCAAAAATCCAAAAACATTTTTCCTATCTAAGCCTAGTCAGTTATCCTTGATCTACCTTATTTGGGCATGGCCATTGTTAGGATGATTTCTTTTGCTTTTTTTTTCAAGCTTTATATATTTTTTTTTATTTCAAGTTGTTTGTTTATTTATTTATCTTTATGTTTTTTCATTTGTTTGTTCACTTGCCTATTTATTTGCTTTCTACACTATTTCCTTGACTCAGTCTATATGTGTTCATTGGGTGATTCCTTTCACACATTATTCTTGAGTCCATCCATATTCATACATCAACATTGTCATCATGTTTTTTATCATTGGTGTATTATTTTCACTTATTTATTGGATTAGGAGTCATTCCTTATGCGTATTTTGGCCAAGTCCTCATGATGTTCTATCATGATGCATATTGTCATGTGTCATAGCAAAAATCAGCTTCAATAAGGTTTATAAGCAATGAAGCCACAAAAGTTTATCCTTGGTACCTTGATAAATATTTCCATCCCACCTTTGATAAATTCAACCCATTGACCATTATATTTGTATTATTTCTAATAAGGATGAACATCTCCTCATTGGTAGGTATAACTGAATCATTTCTATTGATCAATTTTATTTTTCTATTCATCACTTTGTGATTTCTCATCTTTAATCTATATTCCAAATTATACCATTGATTTATGATTTCTAGTAATCCAAAATTAGGATTAAATAATATTTATAAAAAAAAGTAGGTCCCTTTAATGATTATAATTGCCTATGGGTAAATCATTATTTTGACTCTTATTCTTGATTATAACCAGCTTTGGGCAAATCAATATCCTTTTTAAATCAATGCATACAAGCATTTTATAATTTAGATTAATCTCAACCACAAGTTCATTCCACATTTCTTATTTCTTATTTTTTTAGGGGCCATCCATCAATAAATGTGATGACCACTCCCTCGAGGGGGCATCATCATAAGCTTCCCAAACATTATTGGGAGCTTCTTTCATCAATCATTATTTTATTTTTGACATACAAGATATTTCTCATTATTTTATAAGACATTACTATTAATATAGCTTGAAATGACTTCCCAAATAGGGGAAAATTGTAGAGACCTTTAATTGGCCACTGATAACCTTCAACTAGGCTTTTGACCAATTTCCACCAAAATGCATAGTTTGGGCTAGATACACTAAAACACATTAAATGAGTTAAATTGATAGATTAAAGTGTTGATTTTGGCCAAGGTATCATTCAATTAGTTAATATAATTTATGAAGTAGCTAACTTTGATCAGATCATTCTGGGTCAAAATACCAATTCTACACCTGGGTGCTCTAGATTGCTCTTTTCTATCAAATCTCTTACACAATGCATGTGCCTTTGTTATTTGGTGTTGAAAACATCCTAAATGGAATAATGTATCCAACACATCTAACATTGAATTCCAATTCAAATTTAGTCAAATTTTAGGCTAATAACTAGACATTTTGACCAAATTGATTAGTTTGTGCACAAATTACCAAGGGTTTGCATCAAAGTGCTTAATCATGATTATGATATAATTAAACCAAATTAGATCTTAATTAACAATTATATGGAACTTATTCAATAAAATCTTTTTGGAAATGAATATGGAATATCTAGATCATCAGTTGACATCATTTTTTTGGGAAGACATTCCTAAGCCATAAATGCATAAAATATCAAGATTTAGGCATCCCATGCCTCTTCAAGACCCTCCATGACTATCCAATTCCCCTTTATCCCAAATATTAATTGGTATATTTGTATAATTAATATCATATTTGTATTTTTTAATAGCCACACATCTCCATCTTGAGATGGACGGTTCAGGTTGATTCTAGCCATTTGCAAAAATCTATAAATAAGAGGCCTTGCCTATTGAATTTTAAGCTCTCATATGCCAAATTTATGATGTTGAATTGATTAAAAATATTCATGAAAATTAGTGTTATTATTCCCAAATATTGAGCCAAATCCATCATGATCCAAAGGTGGTAAGAGGAGATGAAGGTAGTCACACTCCATTTAAGAAGATCTCTTGAAGCACAAACCGATCAAGCCACTTCGACAAGCTATTTGAAGCATCCAAGGAAGGTAATACATAATTTGTATTTTGTATTTTATTTGTTTTTTCCATTTAATTTTTTAAACTAATCTCCACCTACTGACTAGGCCTAAAGATGTTGTGTTAGTGTGTTTTATTTCATTTTGTTTTCATTTTGGAACTAACATGTTACTAACCATCCTCTCTTGAGCCAAATTCCTAGTTCATACCAATAAATTCCTTTCCTCCAAGAATCCAAGAGAAATTATGTCTTATTTAAACATTTTATATTCATTGAAGATTACTAAAACATCCATTTACCTTTGGGATGTTCTTCATATACCTGGTCAAATAGAGCTCCTACAAAAATGGTTATCTATTATCCCTACTAGTATCCCTCCTTCAAATCAAATTCATGATCATGTTACTTTTATAAATGGTCTTAACAATATTATTGAACCATTTAATAGGGCTGATAAACCTCCACCATTCTATCTCACTCTCATAGTGGGTGACAAATACGTCTATAACTACATAGTTGATAGTTGACATTCTACTTTAGTCATGCCTTAAGTGGTAGTTGATAAATTGGGCCTAGAGTATGAGCCTCATAGAAAAGGAGATCTCAAAATAGATGGTAAACCTACCAAGATGATAGGATTGATAAAAATCATGAAGTTTTTTTTACATAATTGTCTTAGTTTTCCTATCCTTCAAGATATAATTGTTGTTGACCTCCCAACCCGCTTTACAATCTACCTATCAAGGAATTTATAGTTAATATATGTGGCTATATCTAAAATAATTGGTCTTTATTAGTATTTAAAATAATATATGGAACCATGGTGACCATAAGGACTCAACCTATTGTAAGGTTTCATATTTATCCCTACATTGAGATAAGTTCTAATTTGAATTATGTTGTTCACGAAGAGAAGGATTCTATTGTGTATGGTGTTCATTATTGAAATATTAAAGGCACTTTTGATTTATTTCTTGATGAATATGGTACCAATACTTATAAGAAGAATCCTTATAAGTTAATGGAGGAAAATTATCTAAGATTATATTTTATACATGAAGAAGGAATAGCAGCACCTCTACTTGCCAAAGAAGAGGGTGAAGAGGATGAGATGTCAAAGATGTTTTTTGATGGTTCAAGAAATACAATTGGTGTAGGAACCAATGTTATATTGGTATCCCAATATAAATAAAAATAACACGACTCATATAGATTCCATTTCAATTTTACTTATAATTTCGGTAAGTATGATGGTTTAATTCATGACCTTGAATGGGCAAGGGAAAATGGAATCAAGAACTTGCAAGTATATGGATATAGTGAATTGGTTATTCATCAAGTTACAAATGTGGTTACTACCAATAACCCTTTCCTTAATTAATATAAGCATAGGGTATGGAATTTATTGAAATACTTCAATGCACTTAATATATAATTAGTCCCAAGGGAGCATAATAGTCATGTTGATAGACTAGCTACCATATGAGCTCAATTTGATACTTTGATTCCCATAAAAAAAAGGGAAATAAATCTAACATTGATATCATTATCAGACATTATATACCTAATAATTAGGTTTCATTTCAAGTGTTTGATAGTGTTAAAAAAATTTCATTCTTCTTACAAAATGAGGCTATGTTTTCTTTAAGGAATCAAAGGAGACTCTAATAACAATTTGGTGATCAGATTATGCAGCTAGGGAAAAATAGGATACCTAAGGGTTTGGTGACCTTAAAAAGTATCTTAAATGAGAATTATAAAAATAATAATGAAAGAGTGAGTGTGTCTATATAATATAAGAACTATGAAAGATTATTGATCTTCAAAGATAAGCTCCTCAAACTAGGCAAGGTATCTTCTACATTAGAGAAACAAGAATTCATTGAGTTGTGTAAAGAATGCCATGATATCGTTGCTTCAGAATATAAGGAACTCAAATGATTTTACTCTAGCATATCACACCATACCATTGAATTGGATCATGGATTTAAATTGGTTAGATAGAAACAAGAACCCATCAATCCCAAGGTTGAGAAACTCATGAGGTTAGAGCTCGCTAAATTCCTTGACTTTGAAATAATCTTTCCTATCAAGAATTCAACATGGGTAGCTAACCTTGTGCCTATTATAAATAATAATGGGGAGATAATAATTTGTGTGGATTTAATATTTAGTAATAGGGTGCCACTCAAAGATCATTATCCTCTACTTTCAATAGAACATATTTTGTAAGTAGTTTTAGGGTCTTAACATATTTCTCTCTTAGATGGATATTGAGGATATAACCAGATTATTTTGAATGAGGATGATCATTTTAAGACATCATTCACTACTAAATGGGGGATTTTTTCTTATATAAATATGCCATTTGGTTTGTTAAATGTTGGTGTTACCTTTTGAAGAGCATGAACATGGCCTTCAAAGGTTGGATCAATGAGATGTTGTTGTTTTATCTAGATGATATAAAAGTGTTTTCTAAAGATGCTAATGAACATATTCAATACTTGAGACAAGTGTTTGAAATATTTAGGTAGTATGGAGTATCTCTTAATCCAAAAAAAATCATCTTTGCTATCCATGAAGGTAAGCTCTTAGACACATTATTTCTAAAGATGGTTTGGCTATTGATCTTAAAAGGATAGAGGATATTTTAGTCATATCATGGCCCTTATACAAGAAATGTCTCCAAATTTTCTTAGATAGGATAAATTTCTTAAGGATATTCATACATGTTTTTCCATCTTTGGTGAAACCTATCATAACCATGCTAAAACAAAATTAGGTGTTTTCCATGACTAAGGAAGGTTAGAATAGTTTTTAAGCCATTAAGAAATTAATTAGATAATCTCCTACTCTTTTGAATCCTAATTTTGATAAAGACTTCATGTTCTATTCATTTTCTGACCTTGATACTATCTTATCTATTTTAATGGAAAGGAATGATGAAGGTGTAGAGAAACCAATTACATTCTTTAGTCAATGTTTGGAATATTATGAAATCAAGTATAATTTTGTTGAGAAGCAAGTCTTTGCTATTGTAAGAGGACTAAAGATGTTTTAGCAGATGGTTTCAAACAATATTATTAATTTTATGATATTTCATCCTAGTACCAAGGATTTTTTTAAATCAAAGACCTTAGTGAGAAGAGGGTAGGGTGGATCACTAAGGTAATGGAACATGATGTTGATATTAAAGTAAAAAAGCTGATAAGAGGTAAGGGCCTTTGCGAACATCTCATTTCACATCTTCATGAGTCAAAATAAGAGGTTTTAATCAATTGTGATTGCCACCAACTAGATGGTTCCTTGTATATACATACTTGGACACAAGATGTGATCCTATTTCCTCAAAGTGGTGAGTATCCTAACAACATAAGTAGATCTCAAAGGAGAAATTTTAGATTGCAAGCTATTCCCTTTTGCCTTATAGATGGTTTGATTTCTAGAAAAGATAATAATGGTGTATTATTAGGGTGCATTGACAATGACCAATTTGGAGTGTTGCTTGAGAAGTTACATGATGGATAAATAGGACATCATTTCTCCCTAAGAACCATAGCTACCAAGATCATGATGGTAGGATATTATTGGCTTAGACTCTTAAAATATTGCAATGCTTGGGTGAGAAGGTGTGTATAATGTACTTTATTTGTGGTAAAATAGAATCTTGTAGCTCTTCCTTTGAATCCTATCTAAGTGGATCAATCTTTCATGCAAAAGGGTCTTGATTTCATTGGCATGATAAACCCCCCATCAAGTGTTGGTCATAAATGGATACTCATAGAAAATAATTAATTTATGAGGTGGGTTGAGGTAGTAGCTTTGAAGGAAGATAATAATAATGTTATCTTGGAGTTCTATGAGGCATCATAACAAGGTTTAACACTCCTTTAACTATTATTTTAGACAATACTCTTACTTGTATGGGTGATAAGACTATTGATTGGGTAAATAGTAATGGAATATTATTGATACTTCATCTAAATATTACCATCAAAGTAATGTATTTGTTTAATCTAATAAAAAGAATATGATCAAAATCATCAAGAGAACTTTGGAGAATAACTAGAAGGCTTGGCACATCAAACTGAAGATAGCCTTATGGGATGATAGGTTAACTCCCAAGAGGTCAATAAGGAATTATCCTTTTGTGTTTATCTATGGAAGAGAGCCTAGGTTGTTTATCTCTCAAAAGATACCTATTTTAGAGTTATGAAATCAATTAGAGTTTCTTAGAAACTCTCCAATGGAGGTGATATTGATAAAATTAATGGATATGCAGGATACTAGAGATAATCCTCATCAAGCTATGAAGCATCACCAAGTATCAATGAAGAGGTCTTTTGATAAGAAATCAACTCAAGGATAATTTCAATAAGGTGACATAGTATTGAAGAGGGATGAATATAGAGTAAAAATAGGGAGGCATACCAAATTTAACACCTTGTGGAGTGGACCATATATCATCAAGTGTAAGCAAAGCAATTATTTCTAATTAACAAGGAGGAATAGAAAAGATATACCTATCCCTATGAATGGGATATATTTGAAACCTTGCTATTGAGGAGTAAAGGTTATTTTGTAAATACTATATTAGGTGTGTGTTTCATTTCAATTGTGTGTTATGTTCCCTAAGTGTTCTAGTTGAACACATGTGTGTTTATTTTGAGTTTTTATCATTTTATGTTCCTTTTACTTATGCTTTATGTCTTTCAAAAGGAAATTTGTTCTATAAAACCTATGTACATGTGAATACATATCCCAGTGGAAAAGATTAAGAAACTGGTCATGGCATACCAAGCATACCAACATTGTGAAATTACCAAACATGTTGGCAATTTTGACCACAAATCAAAATGGGTTAACCCCTATATTCAATACTTGATATGGGGCTAGAGAATAATGTCATAGGGTGTTTCATGGTTTATTTGATGTCATTTAATGAAATTCTAACCTTGGTTATGATCTAGTTTAGTCTTATGTCATTTGGAGTTATCTATGGGGCCACACCATCATGGCATGTCAGACAAGATTGAACATGATAGTCTAGTTGTATATTTTACAAGTGTGTTGTTGAGGTCAACATACCAACATATATAAATAATAGGGACCCTTATGTAAAATTGTCCAAATTTGTGCCTTAAATATGAAAATCCACTTGATCAAAGTGTCATTAGAATGGTTACACATTATTTGTTTTATAAGATCATCGACATTATGGTCTAGCTGACTTATTTATTCATGGATATAATTTAATCTTATCTAAGGTACTAACATTGAGTATTTATGTTTTAGGTTGTAGGTTTAATGGATCCCATTTGGGAATGAACATGCTTAGGGTTTTGTGATTCAATGTTAAATTTATCTTTTACTAACCTTGGTTTATAATTGATTAATTAAATTAATATTTTGAAACCCTAGCCTAATGTTTTACATGGAACTTTTAATTCAAATCTAAAATTGGCAGGAGATTTTATTTAAACTTAAGTGGGAAAAATTTAAATTCCATGGACTTATTTTAATTTTTATCCTAAGGCTTGATCATGTTTTTCAACACAACCAAACCTTAGGCTAAAATTTTATGCTTACTCCCTTTCTATATCTCATAGTCCATGATCCCTTTTATCTTAGCATGGTTCAAAAGAAAATGTAGGGTCAATTTTATTGCTTAGTCTAATTCCTTATCCCAAAGTTTCATCGCATTTATTTATATAATGAAACCTTAGTTTAAGACCTTATGCTAAGTCATATTTTCTAGGGTCCTTTTTAAGATTAGCCTAGCTAAAAAATCTTAGGTTAAAATTCTTGTGATTGGTCCATTTAATTGTTAATGGGGTCCTTTTGTTTTATGTTTATAGCCTTAGTCCCTTTTAAATTCATGAGGTCATGTATATAAGTTTAGAACTTATCTTAATATTTTTTATCCTAATTCCTTTTTTTCTCATGATCTTAACTTTCATTCTTTTATGTAGGATCGATGACATGAATTTAAGTAGAGGATCAAGATCAAACAGAGTGAGATCAATGTTAAAAATTCAAGTAGTGGTCCCTAGAATAAAGCTTGATCAAGTTCATATGATCGATGATGCACATTATAATGTACACATCGAATTGATGGAGAGAAATCAATGATGAAAATCCATGGTCCTATTTTAAACATCACAAACCTTTTAGAGATCCATGTTACATGTTCTAGTGTGTAGATCTAGATCAAAATTGTGAGATAAATCAAGACTTTTCAAATGAGTCTCTGATCTGATAGAGACTACCATGTGGGGAAAGTGCATGAGCTAAAAAACCGACAAGATGTAGATCTAAAAAGGCTTGTGGGACTTCAAAGTGTCACAACCTCAAAGCTTACTAAAATACATAGAAGCACTAAGAAATTGACATGTGGCACATGTAGAGTGTAGAATAGAGTAGGAAATGATAAGTGGTAGGCTTAAAAAATGGTCTCTGAGATGTATTTAAAAACTATGGTCATGTGACCATCAATGACATTCTCGTAGATGTCAAATCAGAGTCACGTAGATGTCAATTTTAGCATAGCTACTTGGATTCAAATTTTAAAGGGAAATAATCACTATTTAAATAATGACAAGTAGTTTTGAGATGAAAGTGTTATGAGGATGCCATGGAAATTCCATATCAAATTCATGAGTTCCCTAATGTGGTACAATGGCCTTAACTAAATCTTGTGAGAGTTATAATTGACCTGAGGGAACTAAAGCATTGCTTGTGTAAAGATAGGTCAATCTAGATTTCATACATGAGAATTTTTTAAGGATTTTGCAATAAATATGGGGGACCTCTCTTATATCATCGAGTAACTTGAATATGGGACCATGCCTATATTGGGAAGTAATATAAAATAATAAAGACCCTACAATAGTAACTTAGAACTTTTGTAGCATATGGGTCTTAGGGATCAATGAAATAGGAATATTATTTTTATAACTAGATTTATATAATATTTTGAAATAGGATATTCTTTTTTATAGTATGTGTAATTTGTAAGAGCACATTGTCTATAAACTAGTCTATCAAAAAGAAAAGTTCATTTGTTCTAGAATGCAATAGAAAGGACACCTATCTTATACACCTATACAAATGTAATTAGATGACACTGATTGACATGCTACCTCATAAAATATAAATGGATCATTATCAATTGTAAAAAATGATGGATTTCTTAGAGCCAAATTACTTTGTAAACTTAGGGCAATTAATATAAGCAAGGAATTTTGTAAAGATTGTCTAGTATTTGCTTGTGTTTATTCTTATTAGGGGTTTTCTCTCACTTGCTTGTTCTGATTTCTAGATTTGAATGGTTCTTATGGATTATTTATGTTTACATTTGATTTAAGATTTTTTAACTTATGCCAATTCTATGTTGACTAAAATTTCTTAGGTTCATTTCATTTCCTTTTGTCTTATTACATTTGGTCTTAATGTTTTTTGATTGCAAGGGTAAATATTCAAATTAGGCATAGTTCTTATTTACATTATTTCCACCTTGTCGAGGAGTTTTTATGATGTGTGTGTAGACACCGCAAACGTGTCTGCACCTTGGTCCTCCCCCTTGGCCTTAAACCCCTATCCTAACCCTTGACCTTGGCCCCCTTTCCACCCTACCCTTGCCACCTTGGATCCTCCCTTGAATCCCTCCACCTTCCCCCTAGCATTTATTAGGCCAAATCTCTTCTTTATCTTCCCCCCACGCCCATTTTGGCATCCTCGTGACCGTTCTTCCCATCCCCCCTCGCTCGGCGGCGTGCAAGAATGGGCAGGGGCTATTTTTAGCCTCTGTCCCCATTCTGCGACCGCTGACGTCAGCGACCCTTCGGCCGACGTCGGCGAAACTACCGGCATCGGCATCCTTCATTACCCCTTTTTGCATCCGTTGCAGCCCCCCTGGACCCTTGAGCTCACAAACAGATCTCTCTTGGTGTTTTGGCATTCGTCTTGTCTCCGTTTGGACCTCGTGCAACAACAGCAACAGGTGCAAAGGTTCTTCATCAGATTTCTCTTCTTGCAGAATCCTCTGTGGCTTCAAAAACAGGCTTCACATCCGGCATCATCAACAACAAGATCACCACCTTCTTCAGCAGGGCACAGGTATGTAGTGCTTTGTTTATTTTCTTTATGCTTTCTAGTTATCATGTTTTAAACTATATTCAGCTCTTCTACCCCCCAGACAGTTAACCAAACCAAATAGACCCGGATTCCCATCTCCCTGATTGGCTTCCTCTATCTCTCTGTCCCTCTCTGTCCATTTGACTCTCTTGTAGCTCTGCACAGACCCTTTGACTGCCTCAAACCAGACTCAAACCCGTCCACAGACCATCTTTAAACAGACCATAGATCAATACCCGGACCATCCACAGACCAGACCCTGCCTAAACTCCATCCAAGCCTATTGCCCCGACCGACGCCGGTCATTACCCCGACCGACGTCGGCAGACTAACCGACATCGGCAGACCCGACAACCAATGCCGGTAGGACCACCGACGTCGGCGACTGTGACCAGGCTGACAGCTTCTTCCAGGTAAGCCTCTGCTTCCTTTTTTCTTTCAGTTTGCTATCATTTCAGTCTATTTTAGCATTCTATCTTTTTATCAGTCATTTATCTCTTCATCAAATAGTGGGTTGACCTCCCTTAAGGAAGTTCTTATACTTCTAGGAACAAGCTTTCGCTTGGCAACCCACTGCTTATCTATCTAACATCCTCTTGTCCAAGTTTCTTTTCGTTGCAGGTGTCATTCCTCCACAGCCAAAGAGGAGTGCTCACAAGCGTCTAGATTTACGATGCGCAATCTTTAGTCCAGGTACTTCCCATGCCTTGTCCATTACTTTTTAGTTTCTTCTTTCTCTTAGATCTAAAAGCGAATTTTGAATAGAAACATAAATGGCATGCCCGGTGGGACCGTAGGTTCCTCCTGGGTTCCTTTTCCTTTTCATTCATTTAGGTGCATTTAAGCTCCTTCTCTCTTGTCTCTTTCTTCTATTCCGAATGACACTATAAGCAGGACTAAAATAAATCTTTCTTCCTTGCATTTCTAGAATAGTCTAAACATCATACTCTCAACCCTTTCTCAAGCTTGTCTTCATAACAAACATCACATTTCGACTTGGGCATTAAAACGTATTGCACTTTCATTTCTGCTTGTGCTTGCATTAGTCCACATCTAGTAACTTAGACGCATATTGAATGAACCGTAGACACTTGATGTTACACTACCGGACCACATGCACTAAAACAAACATAAAACTTATTTGAGACAAGGCCCGACTGGGATTTCATCCCCCAGCGGATACCTTACCCATCCCAGTGACCCTACTTGGATTTCATCACCAAGGGGGAAGCCCACTCCATTCTTTGGCAGAGGATAAACTCTAGGAGAGGTATATCTTGGCTAAGCGAGACCAGCTAACCACTAGAATCATGAAGTGAGGGGAGCTTGCTTCTTAGCACCAGGCCACGTACCAGACCCTAACACAGATCTTTGAGCACCTAAAACAACACCCAAAACCATCTTTAGACTGCCTTCTTCTAGGACCCATTTTTCAGCCAATCTCCCCAAACATCCATCTAAGGCATAAGCCACAATTTCTAAGGTTAATTCCTAGGATTTATCACTTAGGCTTGTCTGTCTCTCTCTGTTTTCCTCTTCTCATCTGATTGTTTGAGTATGTGAGGACGCTTTCTTCTTTGTTTTTCCAAGAATCATCAAACCTTTTGGTTCTTTGGAAGACACAGTCACCGACATCGGTTCTGACACCGACATCGGCCTTCCCTTGTCACCGGCATCGGTTCTGCTACCGACATCGGCTTCATCTGTTACCGGCATCGATTATCTGACCGACGTCAGCCACATTTTATTACCGACATCAGTTTTTAAATCGACGTCGGTCTCTGTCACTATCCTTTTTCTTCAAAACCAGCAGCCTGAAACCTATCCCTTCTCTATCAAAAAACTCCATTCTAGTTTTCTGAGACTACATAAACACAGTTTCTAGAACCAGGACTCTCTTCTTAACCACTTTAGCCAATAGCCGCTTCCGTCTATCTTGTCTCTAACTAGTCCTATCATGGAGTTCCACTCGGAGACTGAAAGAACTCCTACAGGACCGACCCCGACCCCGAACCCGACTCAAATTCCCGTCATCCCTGAAGGGGACCAAGATTTTGAGAGATTCTTGGACCTCAATACTGTAGCCCTCCAAAATTATCTTGCGAGAAACCCAACGTGAGACCTTTCGAGTGACGTGGCGACGACATCCACACCATTCGCCACCCAACCCTTTATGACTCAGCCTTTTGCCTCAACTATTAACCCAACCATGGCCAATACGCAAAGTTTGGCCTCCTCGTCTATTTTTAGATTGACCTCCATCGGGGTTCCATTACCCCCTCGACCACCTGCAATTCAACCAAGTTCTACATCATATCAAAACTTGATTACCTCGACCCCTTACACTCTTGCACCCACAAATGTAGGAGTGCCAACCTGTCCCTCTACTAGTGCCGCTATTCAACCACCTTTGGCGGTGCCCAGTCAACCTATACCTTCGACCTTCATAACGCAACCACCTCTAGCCTCCACTTCTGCCCCTGTGGCTAGTCATCCATACATTGTACAACCGACTATGTCGCATGCCTCCTCTAACCTCTTCCAAGCGCCTTACAACTTAGGGGGCACTCAACCCGCCAATTCGTCAGTAGATCTTATCAAGATGCTGATGGATAAAATGTCCAGTCTCGAAGCCTCTATTTTTGGTTCAAGCAATACTTTGTCATATGAACAAATTTGCAATGAGCCCATCCATCATTCTGTCCCTATTCTACCATACCCTAACCATTGGGAGCTTCCTAAATTCACTCGCTTTCAGAGTAAGGAAGACCCACAACAACATCTACGGGCATTTAGACATGCCTGTTATCTTATCGCCCACGACGATGCGTTACTTCTACGCACGTTCCCTATGTCCCTTTCTGGCCCTGCCCTTGACTGGTATAGTTCTCTTGCCAGACACTCTATCTTTTCATTCATCCAACTCACCCAACTATTTCTTGACCATTTCTCAATCAACACTACTAAACAAGTCTCAATCACAGACCTTTACTCCATCAAGCAATTTGACGACGAATCAATTGTTGACTTTGTCGCTTGTTGGAGAGGTCTGATTAACCAGCTCTCCTTCTCTTTACCTCAACCCGAGCTCATCGAGCTCTTCTCTCGAGCATGTGCCAGACACATCTCTTCTACCTTGCGAATTCAGACATTTTGTACTTTTGACGAAGCTTTCATCATGGCTCAAAAGCTTGAACTCCGTGCCCTTGAAGAAGATAAGGTCAAATTGCGTAATACCAATGCAAAATCTACTGACCATTCTTCTTCCAGACCTTCTTCTTCTGCCAATTCTGAGTCCAAAGGAGTGGCCAACACTGTGGTCGTTAGATCACCATCCTCAACAACAACGAATTACTCTCAACCTTCGACATCTTCCAGCATCACCAAACAATTCCAACAACGGTACATTCAGTGTTCTTACACTCCACTTGGAGAACCATACGCTTCCGTTTTGGAAAAACTTCTCAAGCAGGGGGTCCTCAATCTCCCTCCAATCCGACCACCTCAATTTGACCCTTCAAAGGCCATCCCTACATGGTATAGGGAGGCCGACTTCTGTCCCTTTCATCGCGTCCAAGGCCATGACATTGACAACTGCCAAACTTTCAAAAACATCGTCCAAGACATGATCGACAAGGGGGATCTTATTTTAGATAACCCGAACGCCCCACCTAATCAACATATCGACATCTTCAAACAACCTTTCCCCAATCATCAGCCTACTCAAAACAACTTCCAGACTTCGACCAATGACCCTCAAGACCATGACATTCACACGATTAGCACTATCTTACCTCTTGTCTCTGACCAATCTCTTTCACAGGCAGAAGAGTCTTCTCCTATTCGCCTATCGCAGGATGAGGAACCTCCTTCTCCTACTAGTCCTCCATCTACCTCTCTTGTATCAGAGGACGCTTTAACCACATCAACGCCATTAAGCCCACCTTCATCCGAAGACCATACCTTGCCTACTCCTCGAGCACAAGTAGAAGGCATGATCATCCATGCCCTCTGCCCACTTGAGGAGCCAGACTCTCTTATTTCTTCTCCACCAAGAGAAGAACCAGTCTCTCCACCCGTTTCAATCGAGGAAGACCCAGTCACGATTTCCTCTTGCCCTTTGCCTGAGATTATTACATCTCACTCACCTTCGTCCA
Organism: Torreya grandis; assembly: GCA_037957365.1. Taxonomy (NCBI): domain Eukaryota; kingdom Viridiplantae; phylum Streptophyta; class Pinopsida; order Cupressales; family Taxaceae; genus Torreya; species Torreya grandis. The sequence continues at coordinate 1,698,470 of JARHVA010003516.1, read as the reverse complement.
CATCTAAACCCAAACCCACATCTAACCTCACCTCGCACAATGGTGGCCCTCGACCCAAACACACGAAAGCTACTAGACCACACAGGAGAACTCCTCCCCCACCTTCGTCATTACCTTCAATCTTGGGCCCGCATCTGTCCACTTTAATAGGAGTGCTTCCCACTCCCATCCTTCACAGAGGCACATCGCCTCCATTACTTCCTCATCCCATCAGACATACATCTCATCTGAACCTTCGACCTATGCCTCTTTCACCTCTCAAATCAACGTCATCAACTCTCACTGCAATAAAACATCCCGACCCATTAGCAGGTTCATATGCCTTGCTCTTACAGCACTTGTTGCAGTCCTCTCGTATCGACCTCCCACCTCTTAGACAATATCAGTCTCTCAGACCTAAACCACCATGGTTTGATGACACTCACATTTGTGCGTATCATCGCACGCCTGGGCATGACACAGAGCATTGTCATGCCCTCAAGGTCACCATTCGCCAATGTCTTGGGAATGACACCCTTCTTCTTGACCACGTTATCAACAAACCCTCAACACCACCCCACTCATCAACTCTCAGATTAAGACCATCTTGGTTCGACAACTCCACATTCTGCCATTATCATCACACTCTGGGACATGACACTGAGCGTTGTTACACTCCTAAAGCTGTCATTCGTCAGCACCGGAAAAAGGATTCCCTTCTCATCAAGGGTCCTCTTGACCACCTTTTTGACAAAACATCAACCTCGACTCATGCCTCTCCAACCTCATCACCTAAATCAGGATCTCCAAGCCAGACTGTGGTCCCTTTGTCACCTTTGACCCCCTTATTCGACATTAACACCGTCCATCTGACCACTAAACCTCAACCGACCTTAACCAACCTTTCAAACATTCTCCCTACCCGATGGGGGAATTCATCCTTTATTCAAAACTCGACCAACTGTTCAACCCAGTCTCTACCACATATCAATCACTCATTTTATCTTAAAACCCGACCAAGTATCCACCGACCCAACCCCCGACCAATTATTCGGCTAGTCTCAACCAAACTTCAACCAAATATCAATCACCCTGACCTCTCGACCAAACATTCAACCTTTCTCAACCAACCAACGACAATGTCAACCAACTTCACATCCATCAATCAACACCTGACCAATCTGGAAAGAGCCAAATGGGGCAAGTCTGCTCCTAATTGACTCAAACCTTAACGTACTAGCATGGCCCAGGGTCTTATTAGACCTTAAACCCCTTTTTATGTCTTGCATCTTCGACCATTCTTCTGCTAGTCGAGTACTCATCTAATTGACACGTAACTTGAGCTCATCCCTTGAGCAATCCTCGTCCTCTTAATCCTCATCCCTTTCAACCCTATTCCCCTTTAACAAGTCCTCTACGATCCTTTTATGATGCATGGACGCTTTGTCCTAATAAAAGGGGCGTCCTTGAACTTCTACAGCCTTGTCCATGACTCTAAATCAAAATCAAAAAATATATCAAGATGTCAAAACATATCCATGGTCACAAAATCAAGTCAGAATCAAAAAGACAGACTGCTCCCTCGAAGGACAGCTATACTATCATTGCTGTATTACTAGACTGATCCCTCGAAGGACAGCTACGCCAACTTATCAAACATTATTAAGCAAAAATATAGACCACTCCCTCGAAGGATGGCTATCGAACAGCCCTTTTCTTAGAAGCTTCCCACATTGATCAACTTCGCAACATGACCACTACATCAAAAGACATCTCTATGTAGGCTTCCCGCATCGATCAACCTGTGCAAAAAAAAAAAAAAAAAAAAAAAAAAAAAAAAAAAAAATGAGTCATGGACTTGGCTTGTAGTTGTCTCAAGGTCTCCTATAAAAAGGGGCAAGGTTATTCCTACTCTTAAACTGGGTTACCCTACCCTCTTCCTCTCACCTGCTCAAGGGACTTTGAGCTCACTTTAATGTCAAAGTGATTCGATTACCGTTCTAACTCAACACTGGTCAACGATGTAATGCATGAACGGGGCTTTGGTTCTACTAACCCCAATCTATGCTTCCTTTCTGGTCCTTGTGAATGAAAGAGCGATTTGCCTTTCATCTTTTCTCTTCACTTTAGTCACATTTAACCACATCAATTGGCGACTCATCTCAAACCCAGCCATTTTCATCATTTTCAGCTGACATCATCCTAGACCATTTCACATAGTTTCTATGGACACCAGTACACATGGAAACTACCGACTAGACCCAATTTATGTTAAGCATAAACCAATACTTGCTGAAGCATAAATAGACTTCTATTCATTCTTAGCATACATCCATCGCGACTATGGAAACTTGCTAGGGATGAAAGACTCTCGACCAATTCTACAGAATACACCATCTGTAGCATCATTTTATCCTCATCTTACCCTCGTCATTTCAACACATGACCAATCTCATCATCGACCAATCTTCTCAATTCATCTAAACTACATTGGTCTGAGGCCCTATGACCAGGGCTATGTAGGCAGCACTCAGATAACACATCCTCTGAGGTTAGCTCGACCACCCCCGTTTGTTCGTCTCTTTGATGAACAAACCTTCTCTTCTGCAACCTTGACTTTGACCAAGATCAATCATTTTCTTTGACCAAGACCAATCATTTTCTTTGTCCAAGACCAATCATTCTCTTTGACCAAGACTAATCATTCTCTTTGACCAAGACCAATCATTTTCTTTGTCCAAGACCAATCATTCTCCTTGACCAAGACCAATCATTCTCTTTGACCAAGACCAATCATTTTCTTTGTCCAAGACCAATCATCGACTTTGACCAAGACCAATCAATCCCTCTGACCCTCCCTCCCTTTTAGGGAGAACTACATCGGCCTGAGGCCCCTACGACAGGGGCTATGTAGCCAGCACTCAGTTGACATGAGGTCTTCTGGGGTTAGCTCAGCCGCATCCTTTCGTCCATCCATCCTCTTGACCAACGACCATCCTTCGACCTTCGACCACTTCCAAGACAATGTTGCCTTGGTTGTTTTTGTGTGTGTGCTACCTCACAGCTGGTTAGCAAGATTATTCACAGACTATTTTTGACCCTTCGCAAGTATAGGATCGCGAGCCAGTTGATCCCTACTACTTGTGGCTTTTTTGTGTTTCTGGGAGCACTTCTTGAGCCCTGGATACCTGGAACACGACGACCATTTGGAGCTTCAGCTTAAATTGAGTGACCCGATCAGTAGATGACTAAATGCTGGGGCCCAGTTACTTTAATTTTGGCACTCCTTGACCCTCGACATGCGACAATTTGACTCGACCATCCTGTGACGTGGTATATGTGCAATCACGACTTTTGCAGCATTTTCACTCACTTTTCATCTTTCTCATCCATTTCTCTGTCAAATCGACACTCGATCTTCAGTTCCCTTCTCTCGACTATCGCTTTGAGGGGGGAACACCCCATCCCTTTTCTGGGCCAACCAACTCCTATTTTTGTCTTGCAGTTCGTTTAGAACAACCAACAAGACAAAAAGGGGCAAATGTAGACACCGCAAATGTGTCTGCACCTTGGTCCTCCCCCTTGGCCTTAAACCCCTATCCTAACCCTTAACCTTGGCCCCCTTTCCACCCTACCCTTGCCACCTTGGATCCTCCCTTGAATCCCTCCACCTTCCCCCTAGCATTTATTAGGCCAAATCTCTTCTTTATCTTCCCCCCACACCCATTTTGGCATCCTCATGACCGTTCTTCCCATCCCCCCTCACTCGGCAGCGTGCAAGAATGGGCAGGGGCTATTTTTAGCCTCTGTCTCCATTCTGTGACTGCCGACATCGGTGACCCTTCGGCCGACGTCGGCAAAACTGCCGGCATCAGCATCCTTCATTACCCCTTTCTACATCCGTTGCAGCCCCCCTGGACCCTTGAGCTCGCAAACAGATCTCTCTTGGTGTTTTGGCATTCGTCTTGTCTCCATTTGGACCTCGTGCAACAATAGCAATAGGTGCAATGGTTCTTCATCAGATTTCTCTTCTTGCAGAATCCTCTGTGGCTTCAACAACAGGCTTCACATCCGGCATCATCAGCAACAAGATCACCACCTTCTTCAATAGGGCACAGGTATGTAGTGCTTTGTTTATTTTCTTTACGCTTTCTAGTTATCATGTTTTAAACTATATTCAGCTCTTCTACCCCCCAGACAGTTAACCAAACCAAATAGACCCAGATTCCCATCTCCCTGATTGGCTTCCTCTATCTCTCTGTCCCTCTCTGTCCATTTGACTCTCCTGTAGCTCTGCACAGACCCTCTGACTACCTCAAACTAGACTCAAACCCGTCCACAGACCATCTTTAAATAGACCACAGATCAATACCCAGACCATCCACAGACCAGACCCTGCCTAAACGCCATCCAAGCCTATTGCCCCGACCGATGCCGGTCATTACCCCGACCGACGTCGGCAGACTAACCGACATCGGCAGACCCGACAACTGACGCCGGTAGGACCACCAACGCCAGCGACTGTGACCAGGCTGACAGCTTCTTCCAGGTAAGCCTCTGCTTCCTTTTTTCTTTCAGTTTGCTATCATTTCAGTCTATTTTAGCATTCTATCTTTTTATCAGTCATTTTTCTCTTCATCAAATAGTGGGTTGACCTCCCTTAAGGAAGTTCTTATACTTCTGGGAACAAGCTTTCGCTTGGCAACCCACTGCTTATCTATCTAACATCCTCTTGTCCAAGTTTCTTTTCGTTGCAGGTGTCATTCCTCCACAGCCAAAGAGGAGTGCTCACAAGCGTCTGGATTTACGGTGCGCAATCTTTAGTCCAGGTACTTCCCATGCCTTGTCCATTACTTTTTAGTTTCTTCTTTCTCTTAGATCTAAAAGCGAATTTTGAATAGAAACAGTGTGATAGAATTTGGGCTTAATTTTTTTAATGTTATAGATTGGTTAAGTGCATACCTAGATGAAATCAAAACTTTGTCATGATGTTTGGAATGAAGATCAGTAACCTTTCTTTCTACCCTACCCTTTTGCTTATTTTTTTAATCGAATCACTTTAGATAAATTATTATTGTAAATATCCATCTTAGCTTATTTCTTAATCATAATTCACCATCCTTAGCATAGTATACTTCATATTTTATAGAATTCTACTATTTGGCCATGATGGCTCCCAATAAACAATTAATATAAATATTATGAAACAATAATTTATTCTACATCAATTCCACCAATAGATAATAAGACTATCATAACCCATAACTCATACACCAAATTCATTGAATTGTAAAATGAGAAGTGTTTGTTAAACACTCTAGGTACCTATGGTATATATTTAAGCATCAACATGTGCTTAGAAAACCTTTTAGGTCAAAAGTACTACATGGACACGGTGATTTTGGTCACATAATCATCCCCTATAAATGTGGTGTCTTGATGAGTTATTCATATCAAGATAAAATCCTTTAAGGATCAGATAGTAGTGTGGAATGTGCATTGGATAATCAACATTAAGCTACAAAAGAGTAGCCATTTAGATTCAAAAAATCCTTAACAAGATTTAGTTTAATGTAGGGTTGATAAGTGGTGATATCTCATACAATTGGATCATAGATCAATGACACATAGGTATTTAATGAGATAAAGGGTCCTTTGGGTAGATCAACAATCTATGTTCATATGTACAAGGTAAATCAATGATCCACATTTAAAGACTGGGACCCAATATCAACAACATGAATTTGATCATGTAGTGGAGATCCAATAGTGTGAGTGAGGGTCAGAAAGTTATAGGATCTTGAGATTGAATTCATTGTGGCAAGTGTCATGTTTTAACTAGACAAGTAAATCAATGATGTAAATTTGCTCTTATAGATTAAGATCAATGACATGCATTTAACTGAGCAACAAAGATTAATAGTGTCCATTGAGTCAAAGGTAAAAGAGCCTAAATTAAATTTGAGACTACCAAGTGTCATGAGAGTGTTAACTAGATGGGCTGACAATAAGACCCATATAAAGATTGTGATGGTGACAAATGTCATAATCTCATATTTTTGGGTTGTAAATCAATGGTTGATGTCAAAAGACTAATGGAATAAGCTCCAAAGGAGATCGACAGAGAAAATTTGATAGGATTTTATATGGACAAGATGAGGTTATCTATCTAAATGATAATATGCATATTTTAAAATGAAAAGAGTAACATGGCAAGGGAATTCCACATAGGTAGCCATGTAGGATTGAGGAAATCATGGTAGAGAAAATACTTTGGACTCATATGCCACCATGAAAGCTTAGTTGAGATCTAAGATGAATATTGACTACTGAATGTGAAGAATGAAGTCTAGGAGACAAATGGATGACTATAAATGGTAAATATAAGTGCCTATAAGACAAAAAAAAACTAGGAAAACATATATGACTATCATAGCATATGTGTCAACTCTCCTAATTCAATTTCAAATGCTTTAGAGATGATCCATGATGAAGGCAGTTTCACAAAGGTTAGCTGAAGAGTCTCTGCACCATTTTGGATAGTTTGCCATGGTTTATATGGAACATTTGTCTTAAGAGACATTCATGATCTATTTTTAACTCTATTTCCATAAAATTTAATTTTTTGTTATGCCTTGACATGTGGGATTGTGAATTGTGAGCTTCTTTTTTAGGTTTTATTCTCCTCCTCCAATTTTATAAGTAGTTGTAATTAATCTAATACCACACTACTTATGGTGAAGTCCTACTGGTTTTGACATTTCACTTTGCCTTAAAACAATAAATTAAATGTTTTTTGAGGTAACATCTCATATTTTTAAAGTGTGTGAAGAGATTTATATTGAATAATTAAGTGATATAAATCTGTCCTTGCTTTCTCTTAATCCTTCCATGTTTGATGCAAGTGATTTCAACTTAACGGGTCATATGAAGTGTATTTAAGTGTATTAATATGTTTTAAGTGTATCATGATCCTTAGCATATGTAACTGATCAATTTTTTTACTTACCTTGGGTAGTCATCATGCATCTCACCTTCATATTGAAACATTAATGATAGTGCTTTCTAGGAATCTTAGTCTAGTGTTGTAGGCATTATTTCTTTTTGAAAGAAGTATAATGGTCATGTGGAAGATATCTTGGTGCATCACCCTTTTAGAGTAGGTTTATTTCATGTAAATTTTATCCCTTCCCCCATAAGTAAATAGTTAGCATAGGTGAAATTACTTCAAGATATACTCAAAGAGTGAGCCCTTATATCTAGAGGTTCACTTCCACCATAGGTACATCCACATACCTAGAAGTGTTCCCATGTTACCAAAATCTAGACGAGGCTTGAACACCATCTTATAAGCTGCAATATTAAGTGAAAATAGACCTCACATGAAATGGGTGTGAAAGCATTAGAATCTTAGGAATATCAGTTACATACTCTAACATATATTCTATGATCCAAGGACATCCTAATATCATGTCAAATACCCCTATACTAGGTAGATCAAAGAATAAAGTGGTAATAACTTCAAGACTTATCCTAAGTGGTATCATAAGTCTTAAAAGAGCATTTTTATGGTTTCCATTGAATCCTTTCATTATGTTCATTATACCCATCATGCCCTCATATGTCTAATCAATAATAGTAAGTAGTGTGATAGTGCAAATGTTTATACCTAACGCATTATCCACCATGACATTAGGTATATTATGTGATTTAATGTATGTGCATAAAAAATGGAATGTTATTAGAATCATCATCAACAATATCATGTTCTTATAATGTGATAATATGTCTTTATACTAGTTTACACTCAAGTGTAACAATAATACACACATACACACACGCACACGCGCACACACACGCATGCATGTGCGCACACATGCACACACACACACACACACACACACACACACACACACACACACACACATCATTCTCATCTTCGGTCTTAGAAGCATAATAAATTGAAAGAAGGTGCTTATTATAATTCATATCCACTTTACCCTTATTTTTGGTATTTCATGCTGCATGATCTTGAAAGTAACTAGAAAATATTATCAACCTCACATTCCCTTTAGTCTATGTACTTGAATAATTTTTATAGGTATTAATATCATTGACCTCAATATTTTTTTTATCCACCAAATATTGTATCTTATGTTGAAAAATAACGCATTTAGTAGTTGAATGTCTTGTTAATATATGATAATCACAATATTCATTACCATTAAATCCCTTAGATAATTCCCTATTCATATAAAAATATTTTTGGTGAAGATAGATATGGAATTTCACTCAAGTGATTTACATAGCATATTATAAGGACATTTAGGCAATTGTGTAAACCACCTCCTCCAATGTTCTAACAGTACAATATAACTAGGATGTTATAAAATTGCATCAACTATAATTTTATCTTCATTTATTTTATAGATACTAGTTTTTGTGGAATACTTACCCTATTATCTTTTGATCAAAGTTATAACTAGTCTAAGACATAATAGGGGGCCCAGATCCCCAAGTGATCTTCTATCACAGGTACACTAATTACTAGCAATGGTCATAATCAAGCTAAGATAACCAATGAAGGGCCATAACTAACTTGAGAATACCATCAATAACCATAACCAGCCCATGAATGATAATGACCAGCCACAACCTAATGTAAACATAACCACTAAGAAGGGGGTGAATTAGTGTACAAAATTTTCACTCAATTCCATACACCATTAATTAACCATTCAAACTTACATAGAGATATAACAACATATAATCAACCATGAAAATAAATATGAAATTAAAGTATAACATATGAACATAACAACTATGTGGGAAACCATTGTATACACACTAAATTGGTCATGAAACCACACATATCATGTATTTTCATAGTCCTTTCATAGGAAACTTTGATTGGAGAATATGAGCTTTGTTCACATTTAGTCATATCTTTTGCTTTAGTCATATCATTCCTTTTTACATACTCTAGAGACCTTATTATCTAAACCTAGTCATCTAAAGCCTTTCAAATAGTCATTCCACCTTATCTAGGTTAGGTTTTTAATCTTGTTTCCATGACCATAGGTCCCAATATTGTAGGATAGGAGTGTTGGGGTTGGACAACAACACTAGTGCCACTAGTATCCATTTCCATCACTCTTATCCAAAGCCATTTTCACCTCCAATGATTAGTTTCCTTCACTCAATAGGTCATATAACCTTTCTTATCTTCATCCTTACATTTTCCCATGTGGTCCAAAATTCAAATAAAGATCCCAATTTCAAAATAATGAGTCTCCTATATAAAAGATTTCAGAAGGAATTTTATATCTAACACTTACTACTTTGGCACATTATAAATAATAAAAATTTGTCAATAGTATAACTCAACATTTTGCATCACACATAGACTTGCATGATTGATTAAGGAAGGGCCTGGTGAAAGTCATTATTGCATCTCTCATGCACGTTGATTATGTACATTCCCTAAGCGAGAACTACAATGGATCTAAGACCCTTCATTAATGGTTAATGTAGGTAGTAATCATGACAATAGGGGTTCTAGATCATGTGATCATTTGTCCCCTAACCCATTATTCCCCCATTACCTTTTGATACATTTGTTATTTCTATGTGTGTAGATAAATATAAGGTTTGGAGATTGAAACAGACCTACATCAAGCTATCTTCACTTCTAACCTCTAAAATTTGGTATACAGGCTCATAGTGACCCAATGAACAAAACATAAAAATATTATATCCTCAATATAGTAGTGATAGAGGTGAACAATAACATTGGTGCCACACCTATCTAGTTCCAATGCTCCTATCTAATTAGAAATAAAAGTCTATATATAGATTCTAGATAGTGTCCTAGTCTTTCATCTTAGTATCTAGCCCTTGAATCACCTATTTTAGCCCATTTTTAGATAAGTTTATTTCTTCTCCTCATGTAAAGTTTTTGACAAAAATATATATTTTCCCTTATTAAACTAGATTTCATCCTTAATCTAGACTCCTTATTATTTAGGAACTAAATGTTAGTTTACCAAAGATAATAAAACATTTGGTGAAATTTACTTACATCAAAAAAATCTAAAACCCTAGGCACCCTTAGGGTTTTTCCTTCATATTTTGTGTAAAAACAATTTAATTTTCGAATTTTGATTTTTATACAATTTTGTTTGCATTTATCCTATTAAAAATTATTTTTAGAATTTAAAATTATTACATAAATTTCAAAAATTCTAAAACCCTAGCCCAAGACCCTAGATTTCCAAACTAAGTCCTCAAACCCTAAGCCTTCTTCCTTTGCAATTTTTAGAAAAATATTTTGGTATTTTTGATAATTCTTTATAGTGTCTAGAATATTTTCAAAATCTTAAAATTAGTAGTTACTTTGTGCAAAAATTTAGTTTCAATTTTTTGATTTTCATATAATTTTTTGTGCATTTATCATATTCAAAATTCTTTTTAGAATTTAAAATTATTGCATAATTTTCAAAAATTCTAAAACCTTAGCGCAAAAACCCTAGATTTCCCATCTAGTTCCTCAAACCCCAAGTTTTCCTCCCTTATAGTTTTTAGAAAAATACTTTGGAATTTTTGCAAATTGTTTGGATAGTCAAAAGTATTTTCAAAATCTCTATGTTAATAGTTATTTTTGCATTTATTTACCTAATAGTAAATTTAAATATTCTCTTTGGTGAAAGAAATAAAATTGCCACTAAGGCACTTCTTACCTCTCATCCCATAGATCAATTTTTAATATTTTCTCATAATTATGACAATGAATGAACAAATTCACAAAATTACACACTAGCTAAAAATGTGGAATATGTTTTTATTTACAATGAAGATAATTAATATTATTTTAATGAGGAATATGAGGATACATATGAAAGTGATAGTGAATAAAAATTAGATGCATCTTTTTCTCTCAAACCTATCTTTTTATTCCTTCATCTAAAGAAAATAGTTTTGATAAATGAGAAAGATACTTTTCAACTCATTCTCCTATACACAATGCACCAAATGAACAAATTAGTCATTAATTTCCTATAATTTTCACCTCATTCTAGTTGGTGATAATTTTCTTCCATGTGAACTTAATATTTCTTTCTCTTGCTACTTCAATGTTCAAATTACAACAATATAAATGTAATAGAATCAAATTGCTAATGCATAGTTCAAACGATGCATCTCATGTTCTTAATTGTACCTTATAAAAAGAATATCTAAATGAAAAATCTCTTTCTCTTAATTTTAACGAAATTAATGCATGTATTCCATCCATGGATAACATAGATGTACATGATATTTCAATTTCGAATGATACTTTGTTGCATATTAGAAAAGAGTTAAATTCTTCTCTTACACCTCTCTCTAGTAACAATGGAAATGATAATGAGTATGATAGTGAAAATGAAAATTAATTTGAAAATGAGAGTGATTATAAACAATATTCCAATGATGATAATTCATGGAATAATAATGATTATTATGCACATAGTGAAGAAAAATATTCATCTCATCCCTCTAACTCTTCTCTTATTTTAGCTCTCAAACATAATGCACAATCAAATGTTGTTTCTACTTCTATGAATGATTGTATTTCAAATAATGCACATGATCGTGATAATCAAACATCTTCTACTCAATTAAAATGTGATTCAACAAAACATAAAGATACCAATGAATCCCCAAAGCCACCCCTCACTATAGTAGAGCCTATTTCTCACTCTTCACCTAAAGAGAATGGTAGCTCACATCCCTCTGGTAAGGTCAAAGTTACCTTTCTTCTGAAGGTTCAAGTGAGCACACCCCCTTTTTATGACCTAATTTATAAATGTAGCATTCCCATGGTTAAAAGTAGAATTTAAATTCCATGATTAAACGAACCACTTCAAGATGTTAATCTACCATCCTTAGATATTCTCTCTTTGATGCTCGTAGTTGGTGAATTAAAACACTAAGTACATCTCCTTACCTTGAAAAATAAGGCTTATAAGTCTTGGATGGATGCCAATTATCTACATGGTAACTCAATTCTAAATACATTCATCAAATATTCATTGCCTAAGCATTTCTCAATACCATCATTTCCTCACTTTTATGGAACTAGGGATCAATATTTACACCTTCAGTTATTTTGAAAGGCTTTTCCATCTCATTTGAGTCATTTGATTCTACTCAAGTTATTCCAATATACAGTAGTCAGGGAGGCACAAAATTGTATATTTCATCTACTCCCCATTGTCTCGTTACACACATATGATGACTTAGAGGAGTAATTTATCAAATGTTACATAACAAACATGGGCCCTCAAATTACATATGAGAAACTTGTAACTTTGTGTCAAAATACTTTAGATCCAATTAGTGATTATATCTTACGATTTAAGAATCAAACATTAAGATTGATATATAAACTAATAGATTTAGAGATTCAACATATATTTATTAAGAGGTGTCACCAACCTCTCCTCAAGCATCTACTATATCAGATAGAGTCTTCTTTCAGGTACTTATGTTATACAATTCTAGCTTTGGAAAAAAATTGGGATTGATTGAGGTAGATTCATTTGATTGGATTACACTAGATTTCATATAAGTTTATACATATACAACTCTTAGTACACAAAATACACAAGATAGGAGATCATAACCAAAAAGGTAACTAATTAAGAATATAGAGCTAGTCTCTAGAGTATAACATATAGTATGAAATATAGAGAACAATATCAAGGCACCACTAAAGTTTGATTCAGAGTAGAATATCCCATATGTCATATTATTAGCACTATCAGATAGGATGTTAATCACATTGCCTTCTACTCATTGATGAGATCCACATCTCTTATGTAAATAACCACATCAGCCCTTTTGCAATTATCATCATATTTGTAGACACAAAGATAATGATTATTATGGAATCAAAGACTATTGATCAATGTGTTGATAATGGAATCATAACATCTATATAGGGGGCACCAATATCTACTCCATCATAGAACCAAAGACCTCATTCTTGCATGACTGAGTCATCTAAAGACATTCCTTTATAGCAATTATCAGTCACACATCATGAGAGTTATGTGGGTTCTAGGATAGACCCTCATAATAGATCTCTTATTCTACCTATTCAAAATGTTTGAAAACCTTTACAATGAGAGTAGCCTACATATAACACTATAGTTCAAGGAGTATATAGTACAGTTCCATACACATATCCAGTTGAGTCACAGGCACTATAGTAAAATACTACTCATGAGAAATATTCACTATGGCCAGATTTTCTAGGTATTATGTCATGTATCAATCTGCTATGGTTAAGATTAAAATAACCTGCATCATAGAGTAATAAACATGAGAAATATTTTCTATGGATATATTTTTTGGGTTTTATCTCATGTAGTAATCCACTACAGTTGAGATTAAATGGGCTTGTATCATAGGTTTTAGTTCTAGATCAATATATGGATCAGTCATACATATCTTAGTAGAGGCCATAGAGTATATGATTATAGTCAAATGATCCTTCTTTATATCCCACCGTCCCTATTACATGTCTAATAAAGTTACATTTTACATAATCTCCACATCTAGCTATAGTTAGTATATAATAGATATTATCAGATATAGAGTATATTCTTACATAAAATGAGTAGTATAGACACTTGTTCAATTAGGGAACAAGATTTAGATAGTGACACAACATAGAGTGATATGACACACATTTAAACCAACATCAATTCATAGCTTCACTTAGTAGGGCAATGATGGATCGAAGGTCTAGGTAGAATTTGTATTCTTGAGCCACTCTTGGGGAAGTAATACACATATCATGTTATCTTACATCCTCACATACTAACAACTAATAATCCTAATTCCCAATAACTATCCATAGCAAAAACTAGCCTACCAAAATATAGATCTTACCAAATCTTATTTACCAACATTAAAATAGCTCAATTTATCACAAAAATTTACAAATTACAAAAACAAAACAAATTTTTACTTACATATGATTAAATATTTGAAATCACTTATAAACATCACACCTAAATTTATCAATAAAATTCAAATCACATATCCCAAGTATCATTTTACCAAACATACGTAGCCTTAACATCATTACCAAGTCAACTACTTCTGAAACAACCATATGCAATGAATATAAAAATATATTTCAAATCCCATAACATAGTATGCATGAGCCAAAATCAAGCCAACATCCCCCCTCCCACACAAACATATATAACCAACTTTTTTATTACATATACACTATATCAAGTACAATCAAACATGAATGGGCATCATACCCTCACTATCACTCTCACTCTCTCCTCTAGTACTATTTCCATAGGCTAGCCTCACACTTGATGTCCCCACACCTCCTTGAGCTCCTGAATGCCTCATATGATGACTATCTTGCTCCAACAATTGATCATTCTCCTTATGCAAGTCCACATATCACCTCTATAAATCTATGTACTCATCCATAATCTACATACTCATAAATCTATAAGTAGGTGGAGGCATCCTATGCCTATCTCACTTAGACCTTAGCTCATCTCTCTCCTACTACCTTAACATATGTAGCTGTAGATATAGCATCCCTATAAAATAAATGAGCATAAACACCCATTGTAATTATCACTCACTCTATCAAACCCTCCTCTATAATATCATCAAGAACATGCCATGTGAGCTCTCAATGTGTAGACTCAATGATGGTCTCCCAAAAACCATCATCTATACCTCCTACTCTAGCCTGTGCTTCATCATGATCACCTTTCACTCAACTTTCATGAAAAAGTACAATACTACATTAGAGATACATTTTCAAAACAAGCTAAAATAGGTGTAAACTTGAATAATAATAATACAATTATAATCAATGCTTAAATCCCATCATCTAGATCAGATTTGGTTCCTCATATTTAGGGGCATCCCCTCCACCAATAAGATATAATAGAGGCCATCAATGCCTCATCCACCATGTGGTATATTTCTCTATGCATCCAACATCATCTTCATTAGGAATATCTATGGTTGTGTCTCATACATCCAAAGGTAATCATGTTAACTCATCCTTGGTAGGTCTCCCATGAGCCCTATCTTTGTTGGGGCTTATACACTCCTTAACCACACCCATTATGTTGGGAGCACATCTTGTGGTACCCAAAACTATCTAGTCATGTGCTCATACTAAAAGTGTTTGTACACTCCAAATAAATAGTCATGTAACCAAAAACTAAGCCTCATGTAATATAAATCCATTCCATCTTTGGGCCACCTATGGAATCCTCTGTAGGGCCTCTATATGATATCTCAAGCCACCAATCGATTTAAAACTTATCTATAGTGATCTATCCTAGGAGACTAGATAACCAATGTACTCATCCACTACCCCTTATATGGATGTGTGGGTACCCACCTCTCCCTCAACAATCTTATCGACTATATAACCTCTATATGTTTATAAGCCCAATAATGTAATAATGTAGTTACACTAAAACCACTAATGAATACCTCTTCAGTAAATTGGTAAAGTTCTCTATATAATTGGGTAAGCATAGTTCTACCCCATGAGAACACAGTACCATACACCTCTATACTACACATGATCCTATGTATCTTATATGAAATCAACACCCCACTCCTATTTATAGAAATAAATGAAGCCAATAACATGGTCAACCACTTATATAAGCACAAAATACTCAACTACATAATAATTGACAATAATACATCAATATAACTACCTCTCCTATGTATGCCTAAGGGCACACCAAAAATATACATGGATGCATGATCAATAACATTTGCACCCATGTCACCCAATGCCCACTAATCAGTAAGTGAAAAATATGGTACATATCCTCTAAAATAACCATAATATACCTAATAAGAAGCTAGAAAGCACATGTGTTTTCATTCAACCTTTCATATAAGGTGGTAATCAAATACGTATCCCACTACATAAGGCCTACGTCACACACATGACACAACCCTGCTCTATCCATCACAACTCTCTCATTAGTCAATAAAGGCAACAATATCAATGTCTCCATCACCTAGCCTCTACTAAACTACCTCATCCATAACTCATCATAAAAAAAAGAAAAAAATCTCATATGTATTATTTAAATATGCCAAAGTCAATAGCCAAGCTAAAAAATATTAAATAGCCAATCAGAATCTTAGAAAACTAGCCCTAGTGGATAACAACACTATAAAAGGATACTAATGCTAGACAAAAATGTCAAAACCTATACAAAAACATAAAACATTGGATGGGAGTGCTTACTCTTGGACAAGACCATTGGAACTAGTGGAAATTTCTTAAAATTCTTCAAAATAGATTAAAACATCAAAAATGGGCTTTTAAATAGGCAAAAAATCACACATTTCAACTATATACTAGGGCAATCTTACCTCCAACATCAATTTGGGTTACCAACTGCTCAAATTAGGTCATGATAGGTGTTCATCTCCTCATCATAACTCCTACTCTAGATCTTTAAAAATATCAACTTAGTCAATGCAAAAATGAATCGAGAATCAATCCAATTCTCCTATATCAAACAACTTTCTCATTCGAAGCAAAATACCATTTTTCCTATAACTTGAACCCCATAAATCTATTTTCAAAACTATTTTCTTCCATAAAATCATAATAAATGTACCTTAGATATCAAATGAGCTTTGTTCTCTTAGTCAATCATCTACTTACTATGGCACACATATCTCTACACTAATTTTTTACCTAGACATACAATTTGGTCCTCACTAGTCAAAGACTCATTCAACCAAAAAATTTAGCCTAACCAATCAAAGACTCGTTTAACTATCAAAAAACTTAGTCTAATCAATCAAATAACTTATAAATCAATTCAAACTATACCAACCACATTTCTATCATTAGGCCACTAGTCATAAATTTTGGTTGAACTTCCTCCATTATTGATCTCATCCCTCTACCCAAAAGGGGGCATCATTCCTACTATTCCTATTCATATACTTATCCGTCATGCCTATCCACTCTTATATATGGATGCACCATGGTTATTATAACTCAAATATCTAGATTATCATATTCAACCTAGATCGATCGACATATATAGTGATTCATAATACATGGGTCACCCAACATAACTTAGGACATTCAGAGGGATACACCTTTAGTTTATAGATACACCATGACTCATACACATCCAACAAATAGATTATCAAATTCAGCTCAAATTAGTCAATATATATAGTGATTTAAACTACATGGGTTATTCAACATTATTTAAGACATTTAGAGGGACATACCTTTAGTTTATAGATACATAGATTAGTTATATACCACCAATGGTTTAGACTGTATGGATTCATAGTGACATCGATATGGATTTAGACTTAAATAGTAGATTTGGAGCATATACATACTACACATCTCACACATACAACTTCATAAAACATAACATAGTTATAAGACCAGATAGCAGATTATAGCATAGTGCAAAGGACATTATTTTTTATCTCCAATTTTACACATGGGACAAGGCATAATATTTCATTTAACATGTGGTTATATAGATTTATATACTATACATATGCATCACTCATATACTATATTTAGGGGCATGACATATATGTTCATGTTCTTCATCATCCAAGATTATATAGATTGGAAAGGAAAAGACATACCATTATATTATTACACATTTACCAGAGTTTTATATTAAACCTAACTATACCAAGGATGTCACTAGGTTGGACTGTATGATCGTATGCAATGATTGGTCCAGAACATTACCCAAACCTAAACTACATGAGTTTGTGAAAGATGAAGGGCAACCATTGGTTTTGGACCTATGAACACTTTTTAGTTCTATTTTATATTATCCAAAATGGAGACATGATAGAGTTTTGTCTTCATAATATACTAATTCTATACACACATTCTAGTACATGAGTTTATGTGGGATAGAGGATAGACATTAGTTTTGGGCCTCTAAGCATTTCTCATCTATATCTAGATTTAACAGAAGGGGCAAGTATTTCCCTCCTCCATGATTACATGGACTTTGTATTTATATTTATAATAAGGGGAAACCATTTTATGGATTCCTTCTTTTTCTAGGCACTATTCAACTCTCTATCCACTTCTCTGGCCATGAAGTTGGACCCTTTTTTAGCACACTTATCTCCACATAGGCAGGTTCAAGTACACATTTTCTTTTATTTCTTTTACTCTAGTACTTCATTTCATTGCATCACTATAATAAAATGGGGCAAATGTATACACCCTAAATTGGTCAAGTAACCACACATATCATGCTTTTTCATAGTTTTTTCATAGAAGAATCTGACTACATAATATAAGCTTTGTTCACATTTCATCATGTCTTTCACTTTAGTAATCTCAGCCTTATTACATGATCTAAACACCTTTTTGCCTAATCCATATCATCTAAAGCCTTTAAAATAGTCATTCCACATTATCTAGGTTAGGTTTTCTATCTTGTTTCCATCTCCCCAAGTCTTGAGATTGTAGGAAAGGAGCGCCAATGTTGGTGCCACTAGTGTCCATTTCTATCACTCTTATTCAAAGCCATTTTGACCTCCAATGATTAGTTTCCTTTTCTTAATAATTTCTAGCCCCTTTCTTAGATTTATCCTTAAGTTTTCGCATGTTGACCAAATGAAAATAAAGCTCCCAAATTTAAAATAATGAGTCTCCTATATAAAGGACTTCACAAGGAATTTTATATCTAGAACTTACTATTATGGCACATTAGACATAATAAAAGTCAAAAGTATGGTTCAACATTCTGCATCACACATAGACTTACATTCTTGATCAAGGAAGGGCTTAGCCAAAAGTCATTCTTTCATCTATAATGCACATTGATTACGTACATTCCCTAAGGGATAACTACATTGGATTTGAGACCATATCTTGAGGGTTAGTATAAGAAACAATTAGGATAACAAGGGTTATAGATCATGCGATCATTCTTCCCCTCACCTAGTTTTCCCCCTTTTACATTTGATGCATTTATTGTTTCTATGTGTGTAGATAAATATATGTTTTGGATATTGAAATAGACTTATATCAATCTCTGTTGACTTATAGCCTCCAAAATTTGGTACATAGGCACACACTAACCCAGTGAAAAAAAACCCAAAATTCTTAGATCCTTAGGATAACATCGACAGAGGTAGACAATAGTTCCACTACCATTCTTATCTAGTTTTGGTACTCCTATCCAATCAAAAAACAAAGTCTAAATAAAAGTTTTAGATAGTGTCCCAATCCTACATCTCAGTTTCTAGCCCTTGAATAACCCATTTTAGTATATTTTTAGATAAGTTTATTTCTTCTCCTCATGTAATTTATTTAATCAAAATCTATATTTTACCTTATTAAACTAAATTTCTCCTTTACTCCAAACCCATTATTATTTATGAACTAAAAATTAGTTTCCCAAAAATAATAAAACAACCATCATGGGGGATAAAACCCACTATCACACCACTTAGACTACTATCCTATAAATACTAAAACAACATTTAGTGAGGCACTAACCCCATAATGAGTACCAAACCCTCACTAGTCAAGCACCAACTCAACTAGTCTTTTAGAAATATCCAACTTGAAAGGAGGATACAACACCCTAAGTGACTTTGAACCAACCCATCCAATTCAATGATGTTTATACAATCTCTAACCTACAATTTATCTCCAACTCCCTTCTTAACTAAGCACCAACTCAACCAAGACAAGCTTGATCACTTTCACAACAACTTGTTACTCAAACAATGGATTGTGATCTCTTATTTGTATCTATATTATATATACTCTATCATATATTTAGAACACACTTCTCATAAATATATTTATGATCTCTCTCTTTATTTATCTCACTTTAATCTCTTACCCCTCTCAAAAAGCCTCTTAGGGTTCTTTACTCAACATGCCTATTCTAGGCTCATTAGGTCCACTAACCTACTTATATAACTAAAAAATAATTTTTATATGATCATCATAGTCTATCTATTCTTTTCATGGTCATTTATGACGTTTTGATTCTCTTCTAAGAGCTCTTTCCTGTGCTTCTATTCACATTCCAGTAACTAGCTCAAATAGGCCAGTTAGGCCTTGCTTATATACTCAACACTTACTCTTATCCATCTTGGTCAAAAAATAACCTCAACACACTTGTATCATGATTGGGATATATCCAAAAACATGTTTAACAAATTATATAATCACTCCATAGGTAGTTCATAACCCTTAAGGGATAGAACCTCCATTAGGCCTAAAGGAGACCTTATGTAATTAAGTCTATCTTAAACACATATTACATCACTTCTAACCCATTACACCATCTTGAGTCTCTTAAAATGATTGAAAATTAAAAAATATATAGATTAAATAGATGCATTATAAAATACTCATAGGTCCATGTGACCTATTAGACTAAATCATCACTTGAACCATGTTAATAGGCCTACTTGCCATTAGCCCTTTAAACATAGGAAAAGTCTATCTCTCATATATAAAGTAAAGAATCAAAATTTTAAAAAACATCACTCAATAAAAATATAGAAATATAAAATAAATTACCTCATGGTCATCACCATGTTCATTGGACATCATAAAATAGAGCATATGACCTCAAATATGCATCTTTGAGAAGCTCAATTAGAACTTCATAGAAGCTCCAAAAACATATTCAAAGATTTTGATTTTTCACACATGAATATGGAATTTTTAGGAATTAAAATGAATTATAATAAACCTTTTATAATTATATAATATCTTCAATATCATTGTAACCTCAAAATCATTCTAAAACACATCAAAATCATCTTTGCAAGATGACTATATAGACTTCCTAAGTACTCCAAAAACACAATTATAAATAACATTGTATTTATCATTTGAAAAGTGTATTTTCATAAATTATTATTCAAATTAATAGATCCTATATGAATTATATTTAAACCTATAATGGATATATCATATGTTATGGTATCAACTATTGGTCTTATAGATCAATTTCCTAGCTCTCTCTTACATAGTTGGCTTACACATATCAACACCTTAAAGCTTCCTCTCCATATTAAATTAAGCATTAATAATACATTTATGTATCGAACTACAACAATATATTCATTATATGCATCAAATTATGTCATAGGAGCTTAAATGATTCAATTCACCTTTCATACACAAGACTATTAATTTATCTTATATGACCTATAGGGATACAACCAAGATATATAAAAGCATGAAAATTATCTTATGATACCATTATAGATACCTTCAATATCTAGATCATAGGCTCAAAGGGCAACATTTGTCTTAAATACCAATTTCACTATCCTAGGTTTCATTATCACATCTTCTCTATATAAGCTATTTTATGAACACCATTTTCATCATTTTTAGTTAACTTAAAATCATATAATCAACATGTAAAAGAGGTATAGGTATTGAAAAACTACCTAAATAATTTTGATTCACCCCTAGTCCTCTCTAACCAATCCCTAAATGCATTCTCACTTTGACTACTTGTTCTCACTATTCTTACTCTTACCTAGTTTAGTGATAGGTTAACTTGATTGAGAAAAATAGCTAACATAGAATCTATAAATTATCTAAATAACACTATGGACCTTAATAAGAAGTCTGGACCTCCAACCTCAATCCAATATGTAATCTTGACCTAGTCAACTCTACCCAAGGTTTTTTTGTACATTTCACTTGCTATCCTCATAGACCACTACCACCTGGAGATGCTTTATAAAGTCATATACCACCTAAAATCATAAAAATATCTTTTTCAAACAATTATGGGTCATTTCCAACAAATGTTTCACCATCAGATCACTATAAGGGTTTTGAGAGGGTTTTAGACCAATTTACCTTCTTAACATTTTTCATATAGTATTACCCCTAAAACTATTTATTAATGATTATAAAACCTTATTATTACCCTTATCCATCTTTACAAAAATTATTATCTTCCCATGTAACTATAACACATGCCAATGAGCATCTAAAGTTCCTTTTTTATCTCTCATTTATTCATTCTACATATATAGGAGACCTCAAAACATGTTTCATTGATTTCACCTTCAACACATGAACTAAAACATGGTAACCACACTTAAAAAACCTATTAAATACCAAAATCCATTGTATCATGTGTTAAACACCTTGGAAACTCATCTTGACCCTTCATTAGGCCTCGCTAGGTCTCTTATTCACACTAAGCCTAAATTTGTTAATCATGCTTGGATCTTGATAACACTTTGAAACATATTGTAATGTTCTCAAAACATAATACACATGTCATATTAAATCATATCATGCTTACTTACTACCATCCATGTTCTCATAGGTCTCACACTACTCATCTTAACATGCTACCAAGCCTATGTCTTCCAACTAGGTCTCTCATGCAAGGGCTAAGCCTCAAACTTGACCTTATTAAAAATGTAGATACACTTTAAACAATATTCACATGTTTAAAAATATTATTACATGTTATATAAATGCTCTTTATCCTTCATAGGTTATGTTAACATCTTAGTACTCTAGTTATATTAGTCAAAGTCTAAGACTATCTTATTTGCATAGTAGACATATATGTCTTGCCTCTGTAGTCATACTATGAAACATACATGCATATTTAAATACCTTTAGTTCATGTTTAAATTTCCTATATCATCCTTTTATGCATCTAAGCGCTTATATCTTAGATACATCATGCTCCATCTTGCACCAAACTAGATATCTGATGCTTAAGCCTTCTCATGAAAACATCATTCATCAAGAACATGCAATCAGTCATTTCATCACTCCTCACTATAAATCAAAATAAAATTAAAATGGATCATCATACATAATTATTTTTTTGACATCAAATACCATACATAACCATATGACATCAATGATAACTTACAACGATCTCCCCCTTCGTCATTGATGGTAAACGATATTGATGGCAAACCATATTGATGTCAAACAATAAATGAACTTATATAGCCAAATTTTCCATAAATATTATATCTCTCCCCCTTCATCATTAACAAAAAAGGGTCTCTAAAACTCTGAAAATGTCTTTTAACTTTAACTGAATAGTTATTACTAGATAAACTTGACTAATTTCTTACCTTGGAATCATAGAATTGTTATCTCTAAACTTGTCTTTTTGATTCAACACCTTAACTTATTTTTGTCATGACAACACAAATATACATTATCTCTTTATCTTACCTAAACCCATTCATAACTTCTAACCTAATCCTTGGACCTGATATTGATGATTTCTTTATAAAATATCTCCTTTTGATCAATCCAAACTAAATATTATCTCACCTTAGGCTCATATCTATTGAAGTAGACAATTTATTCATCATAGAGAAAAAAATATACCCATAATACCATTCTTTTATTTCAATTTTATTAAAACCAACATAGGATTTCATTTGTCATACTCAAGAGATAAATTACCTTCTTGTTTGCTTCATCTTGGTAACTTAACTAGTCTAATTTTCTCTAGGAACAACTAAAGCATCTAATTAGCTCCCCTTTGATCTTCATGGTATGTACACCTCAATTATATTTGCACATATACCTTCATCCTTCAGATCATAGAGATCAAAACTTCCCCCTATCATCATTCATAACTTATATCATGCCATTTTAATGTATATAGAACACCATACCTTTATTGAGGAAATATTAATCCATATATGAGCTTCCACTGATGATCAACACACTAGCTCCAAAATGACACCTCTTTTATAAAACTCAGAATACTGGTCATCTTGAGATTACTATTATGGAACTTACAACATATCATCATGTTTCTTCTATGACCTTATGAGGTCATCAATACATCAAGTCCATGCCTCATTAGAAAAATCTATCATGTAATTTCTTTCGATATAGTTAAGGCCTTGTTTCAAGCTTCCTAAGCAAACATTCTCTAATTTTAAAAACATTTGTCTTACAAAGCAATCTATGACTCATGTTCACTCTTAGGACTCATGATCAATGATCTCATCCATTGGCTCTTGTTACCTTAATGCATTTATGCTTAACCACCATACAAATACAAGTAATGATATACTTTCATACATTTATACCTTATCAAGGCTCAAACAAACCTCATAACAAACCTCTTCTCATATAAGACATCTTCATAGACTCAACTCCACTCCTCTTATTTGATGATCAAATAACTATTCATTAAGAAACGTGTATATACTTTTTAAGCCTTACCTTGATTCTACCTTCAACTAATATAAAAACTAATCTTGTAACTTACTTTGATGACTGAGCAACCAAAATATGATCATGACCAACCAAATGACTCCCTCACTAAGTGTCTTGAAAATCCTCCATTTTCAAAATAAATTTCTTTATGAATCCCAATAGAAACACCTTATTCTATAGAGGTTAGAACAAAGTGAACTTAGAAAATTTTCACATTTCCTTTATTACCTCCTTCATCATCTTGCATTCATGAAACAAATTGATTTCATTTAGAATACTTTTAGGATTTTCAACCTTCTTTGTCTCAACATCTTCCTTCTCCTCCATCTAGGATAAATCATACAGTTCTTACACAACCTTTTGATTTTATTCTTTCTCTACTACAACAAGTAATCCATATTCACTCTTGGGCCTAGTGTGATTTGTCTTAACTATCTTAGATATCTATACCCGTGTTTCAATTTTCTCATTTATTTTATAAGCTCCATATCACTTATCATGACTTGAGAATCTACTTGAGTTGAATCTACCAATGTGACTAGTATTATGATAATTTTAACAAATAGTAATACTAAAATTACCTCTGATATTATTTTTCCTTCTTCCAAGATTTGATTCCTATTTATCTTTCTTAACCTAGGCTAATTTGACTACAAGTTGTTCATGCTCAATCTTTAAAATAATTATCTCAATCCTTAAATTAGAACATTCCTCCTATTTAAATATTTGACATGAATTTTCATTCTTCACCTAATTCTTGAGATCCTTGATGATATTCTTATCTTCTTTGATTATTTTAACCATATCCTCAAGCTTTATTTGAAGATAACTCATTTATTCTTCACATTCTATGAATGACTTAGCATGTTCTTTAATATTATTAATGATCATCTCATGTTAATCACCCTTGGAGTTAGTGTTACTCTTCCTTGTCTCAATAAGCCTAATATACTCTTAATTACCCTTACCATAGATCTCAACTCTTGATTCTCTTTCCTTGGATACTTAGCCATCTTGTGATTCTAGGATCACCTTCTAGCTGTCAATACTCATATAAAGGACATGATATAAAACCTATTTATGTAATCACAACCACTAATAGGTGGGATTAATTAGTGTAAAAAATTTTCACTCAAATCCATACACCATTCATTAATCATTCAAACTAACATAAAGATATAACAATGTATAACCAGCCATGAAAATAAGTATGAAGTAGAATCATAACACATGATCATAATAAATATGTGGTAAAACCTCTTTGGTTATAAAAAAAAATTTAACACCACTTATACTACCTTCTTATAAGCAATGAAATAATATTTAGTGAGGCACCAACCCTACAAGGAGCACCTCCCCCTCATTAGTCAAGCACCAACGTAACTAGTCCTTTAGCAAGATCAAACTTGAAAAGAGGATCCAACCCACTAAGTGACTTGGAACCAACACAAGAAATTAAAGGACAGTTCTAAAATATCTAACCTATAAGGAATATCCAAATCCATTCTATATTAAGCACCAACCAAGAACAAACAAGCTTGATCACCTTCATAGTAACTTGTTGCTCAAACAATAAATTATGATCTCTTATTTAGTTATCTCTCTTATATATCATATATAATAGAATTGGAACACAATTATCAAGAATAATCTGATGTTATATAACCTCATTCATCTCACTTCAATCTTCTACCACAATCAAACAGCCTCTTAGGCTTCCTTACTCAAGATGCCTCTTCTAGGCACATTAGGTCTATTGACCTAGTTATCTACATATATATATTTTAAATATGATCATCATGGTTTATATATTATTATTATTATTATTATTATTATTATTATTATTATGGTCCTAAATTACCTACTACTTCTCCTCCAATATCTCTTTCCTTTGCTTCTATTCACATTCCACTAACTAGCTCAAATAAGCTAATTAGGTCTTACTTATATACTCAACACTTGATCTTATCCATCTTGGTTATCCAAGAACCTTACCACACTTGGATAAAAAATTTAATAGGTCAAAAAAAATGTTTAAAAAATGAGAAAATCACTCCATAGGTTGGTCATTCCCCTTAAGGTCCAAAACCTCCATTAGGCGTAAAGGAGACCTAATGCAATTAGGTCTATCTAAAACACATATTACACTTATAACCACTTATACCATTTTGATTCTCTTCCAAGGATTTATATAATTCACACACTTATTAAATATAACCATTTTAACATCCTTATATTTCCATGCCACCTATTATAGTAGCTCATCAGTTGAACCCTGCTAATAGGCCTACTTGCCATTATCCCTTTATACATAGTAAAGTATATCTCTCATGTCTAAAGTAAACAATAAAACTTGAAAAACAAAAATATCAATAAAATAAATTAATAAATACTCCATAAAATTATTGTCACCACCATATCCATTGGACATGATCAAACAAATCATAGGACCTCAAACAACCATATTTCATAAGCTCACTCAAAATTGTATATACGCTACAAAAACACAATCAAAAGCTTTTGAATTTTCATACTTGAAGAGGGAAATATCATTAATATAAATTAATTCTCATGAACCTTTGAGACTTATATAATATACTAAATAAATTGTATCCTCCAACTCAATACAAAATACCTCAAAATCATCTTTGCAAGATGATTACATAGACTTCCCGAGTGCTTCAAAAATATAGTTATGAAGAACATTGTCTTTAGCATTTTTTAAAGGTACTTTCATAAATTTTTATTAACATTGATATTCTTATATTACTTCTACATTGTATCATCTATTGGTATTATAGACCAATTTTCTATCTCTCTCTTACACAGTGCAAACACAACCATATAGGCCATTTTAGCTTACACATCTCAACACATTAGTGTTATATTTACATATTATATTAATAATTAATAAGACATTTATGCCTCAAACCAAAAAAATATATTCATTATTCCCATCAAATTATTTCATATGGTCTCAAACACTTCACTTACCTTTCATACATAGGACTATCAATTTGTCTTAAAAACCAGGCATGATGAACATGACTTAGACCACCTATAGGGATAAAACCAATATATTTTAAATAATGAAAATGATTATATGATATAATTATATCAACCTTTACATATATATATATATATATATATATATATATATATATATAAAGGTAGATATAATTATATCATAGATAATAGTCTTAAAGGGAAACATTTGTCTTAAAGACCAATCTCATTGTCCTGGGTTTTATTGCCACATATTCTCTATATAGGCTATTTTATGAACACCATTTGAACCTTTTTTAGTGAAATTAAAATAATATAATAAACATGGAAAAATTTTATATGTATTCAAAAAAACCTTAATCATTTTTAGTCATCCCTAATCCTCTATAATTAATCCCTAAATGCATTCTCACTTTGACTAGTTTTTCTCACTATTCTCACTCTTAGCTAGTTTACTGATAGGTCAACATGATTAAATAAAATAGTTGACATAAAGGATATAAATTATCCAAATAAAAAAATTTAACTAAATAATAATTATGTACCCTAAACCTCCATCCATTGTATAATCTTAACCTAGTCAACTCTACTTGTACCATCAAATTCTTTAGAAATAAGGGTTTTTATGTAGGTTTCACTTGTTGTCCTAATAAACACTACCAAATAGAGATTAATTATGGAGTAATATACCAAATAAAATCATAAAAGTATATTTAAAAAACCACTATGGGTCATTTAAAATAATATTTTCACCATTGGGTTACTATAAGGGTTTTGAAAGGGTTTTAAAATAGTTTAACTTCTAAACATTTGTTCATATAGTATTGTCCCGAGAACCACTTAATAATACTTGAAAATAATTATTAGGAAAATTTTAAATCCTTAAAAAAATTATAATCTTCCCATGCAACTATCACACGTGCCAATGAGAATCTAAAGTTCCTTATTGAGCTCTCATTTTTTCATTCTACATATACAGGAGACCTCAAAATGTGTCTTCTTACTTTCACTTTCAATCCATAGCCTTAGAATTGGTAAAAACCATTAACACACCCTTTAAAACCTAAATAAATTATCACATGTTTTTCAACACCTTTTAAAATCATCTTAACCCTTCATTAGGCCTCACTAGGTCTTTTATGCACACTAAGCCTAAAACTACCAATCATGCATGGATCTTGAAAACACTTAGAAAACTATTGTATTATTATAAAAACATGATAAACATGTCATATTACATCATATAAGTCTTAAATACTACCATAAATGTTCACATATGTCTCAGACTACTAATCTCGACATGTTACCAAGCTTGTGCCTTCATACTAGGTCTCTCATGCTAGGACTAAGCCTCAAACTTGACCTTGCTACAACTGTATATGTACTTTAAACATTATTAAAATTTTAAAAAACATTATCACATGTTATATAAATAATTTTAATCATTCGTAGTTTATTTTGACATCTTAGGACCATTAGTTAGATTAGTCAGAGTCAAAGAGCAGCTTATTTACATATTAGAATTACAAGTCTTAGCTTTATAGTCATAGTATGAAATATACCTATATGTTTCAATTCCTCAAATTCATGTTCAAATTTCCTATTACATAATATTATTC
This sequence comes from Torreya grandis, assembly GCA_037957365.1. Classification (NCBI taxonomy): domain Eukaryota; kingdom Viridiplantae; phylum Streptophyta; class Pinopsida; order Cupressales; family Taxaceae; genus Torreya; species Torreya grandis. The sequence continues at coordinate 1,669,574 of JARHVA010003516.1, read as the reverse complement.
CTTTGTTCACTTATCTCCTAGATCCATCATGCTCCTTCTTGAAACAAACTAGATATCCCATGATCAAGCCTTCTCATGATATCATCCTTCATCAAGAACCTATAATCACTCATTTCATCATTCCTCACTATGCATCACAATAAATTTAAATGGATAAAAATACCTAATTATTATCTTTAAATAAATGACCATACACAACCATATGACATTAATGACATCTTGCAACATAATTGACCTCTGATAACAAACTAAGATTTGAACTTGGGTGGTATTTGAAGTAACCAAGTCACTTTAACAACTCACCCACATCTCATTGGTATAAATTTATCTTCATTATTAGTATCATTTATTTTGATTTTTTTTTTTTTTAAAAATAATTAAACTAGGATTATTTATAGCATTTTATGTAATTTTATCTTATTGATAGATATGAACTTAATTGCATGATCCTTGACCATAAGGCACAAGTCATTAAATTTTTTAAATATCTTGAAGATAATGAATTCATGTAGTGGCGTAAAAAAATATTTTATTAAAGATGTATTGAATTTAATTTTTATTCACAATATTTACCATCTTATAAAACATGATATTGCATTGAAACACATAATAATTGATCGGTTCTACAGAACCTTGGTTTAGTTTTGGAATTGGGCATAAGGCATGTTATGATGTATTTTGATTGAAAAGTATGATAATAGTTAATGTTAAAAAATATTAATTACATGGAATGAATAAAATGAGAGGCTATAAAACCATAAAAATGAATAGCTATTAAGTCTACATTGAATACAGTTATTCAATAATTTTTCATTAGACACATAGTCCAAACACTATTTGAGAATTAATCGAAGGTGTTGTTTTGGATCATTTTCACCATCATTTAATGTAATCCTACATAAAACAAATATTAAATTCAATGGATAATCTATAACATCAATGCTAATGTGTTATTTATAAATGTGTGAGAATCATTGGAGTGGCCCACTATGGTTGAATTCATTTCCAATGAATAAAATTTAGCTTGAATATCAATGATAGTTTACATAAAGATATAAACTGTAGGCATATAATAATATGTAGAAATGGGTGGTGTCACATGAGTATCCATTATAGGAGGAGAAAAAAGTATGTTTTCTAAGGATAGTGATACATTTTTTGGGAAAGCTTTGTGTTGGCCCCACACTATAGGTTGACATAACATGTTAACAATATGCCTAGACATAGAGATAGTAATATTAGAGGTCTAAACACCTATTTCAGAATATATACCTACAAAAATAAAATTTATATCACTTAAGTTATCAATTTGTTCCTTATATGTGAAAACATTAGCATTATGTTTTATTTCATCTCTAGTTACATGTAACAACACATTAGGCAAGTGTGAATTCATTTTAAGATATTTATTTAATTGTAATAAATGTACATCATCAAATATATCATGTAAACTAAGATAATAATATAATTTAATATCATTGACAACAATTATGTTTTCCATTATGACTATGTGACAAGGAGGGAATTATAAGACAGATCGAAAACCATAACATAGAAATATAAAACCATAAGAAGATATAATTAAACCATAAGGTAACTTAGGGATTTTTTCACTCAAAATAATTAAGGGTTTACCAATACATCTTAATAAATTTTTAATTTAGTGATATAAATAAGATAAAATTATAAATAAATGAGATTGAATTAAATATGTCCAAATTACATAGTTGTAAACTTAGAAGGCATAGTAATATTGATTTTTTGCTCTTTATATTAATATAAATGACTAGTAGGATAAGATTCATAGATTTTTTAGTTTTATTAGGTTTTTGATATTCTAAAATCATAAAAAAATGTAAATAAATGGGTTTATGGTCCCTTGGTTATGAGTTTGTGTGTGTGTGTGTGTGTGTGTGTGTGTGTGTGTGATATTTATTAATATAAATGATTTATATGTTAGTGTTAGTAAATTATGCACTAGGTGATTACTAATACTTATTAATTATGTTCTTGTGTAATTTTAGAGGCTTAACCTTATATGTAGATTCAGATTTTTATCCTTCATATTGAAATCTTGTATCCACATTTGACACTTGATTCACTTATTAAAATAAATAGATAATATGGGTTGGACAACCCAAACCACTCCTGACTAAGTTAATAAGTTTTTTTAAACATTCTAATCCTCTAAAGAGTGCTCAAACTGCACATAGTTCTCCCACCTAACTATGTTCTGAGTAGTGATATTATATAATGTATACAATAATATGTGAATTTAGACACATGGAAACCTATCATAGAATTTATAAATGACCTTGTATATTCCATTATTAGGGTGAATACACCTAAAATATACCATCATAGTATCACAATGAATCAACATTCATCATTCATGATTTCTCTATACTAACCCATTTATTGTGAAAAAATTATATTTTATTCTATGTTATGATTTGACCCATATCATATTCCACATAAAATTACCCATTTTATTAATTAACTAATTGATTAATATTTTAAATTTAATTAATCAATAATTTATCCATGTACACATAATTACAAATGAACAAATAATAATAGGTCAAAACATAATAGTGTGTCCCATTTTTGGCATAAATATGCCACATACACTTTGAATCTTCCCTAAAAATATCTAGAGTTTTTATCATTGATATTAATAAAACATATGTGTCTTAGTTTATTTATTAATATATGTATTGCATAAATGTTATTTCAATTTTTTTTAAAAATCATTAAGTAATTTTTAGGATTCATTTTAATTTTTTTCTTTTCCTATTTGGACATTGTAATTTTTTGTAACCAATCCATTTCATTATCCCACTCAACTAACCTCATTTAACCCTTTTAACCTCCTCATTAACATAAACACACTTATCTAAAATTATTGAAGACATTAAAATACCCTTATTTAGGATATTAAACCCTAACCCTTATTTACGATATTAAGCCCTATAACAAACCTATTTAATACAATATAACACATTCAAGCAACCTATTTTAATACATTCAAATCTATTCAGGGCATTCAACCTATTCAATGTCAAATAATAAAAATCATTATATATTGAGGTTTGTTCATTGATATTAATAAAACATATGTGTTTTAACTTATCTATTAAAATATGTAGTGCATATACATTATTACAAATTTATAAAAAAAAATCGTTAAGTATTTTTAAGATTTTTTTTGCTCCATCTAGTGGCACATTGTATTTTTATTTAACCCAACCACCTCATAATACAACTTAACTAACCTCATTTTATCATTTCAACCTACTCATTAACCCCTAAAAAAATTATTCAAACATTTTTAAGGTAATTGAACAAATTTAAACACCCTCATTTAATACATTCAACCCTATAATAAACCTATTTTAGACATTCACAATCATTCAAACAAATTAATTTAAGACATTAAACCCATTAAATAACTAATTAAAACACTCTTTAATTATTTTATCACTTCCTCCAGCTAATTTTTAAATTCTAAAATAATCCATTCAATGCATTTGACATGTAGACTAGATATACACCATGCAAATTTGAAAATATTAAATAAATATAGATTAAGTTCGATTGTTCAATCTTCCAAAATAAATGATATGTTTTGGGATGCCTTAATCCATTAAGAGGATGATATAAATCAATCATTCAAATTATTATCATGATCAAATGTTTCAAATTCATAATTATACTGTTGTTTTGACTTGAGATCAAATTACTCAATCTATCTATCATCATGCTACTAAAATTTATTACATGGGAACTATATTTGAACAACCACATATTAATAAACAAATAAGGATAGAGAAAAAGAATACATTATGCAAAGTCACACATTCAAATACACTAGAGAAGAAGGACCTAACCAAAAAAGGAACCAAAATAAACTATGAGAGAAATAACAAATGATCTAAATACAATATTAATTATAAAATATTCTGGTCATTGATTTTTTCCAAGAAATCCTTAGGGTATCGATTTAGTATTTCCTAATAGAGTTCCCAAAATTTTTGATGGGAGTGAAGGTCTTTCAAATTATTGAAACAATTTTGAATATGTGTTGGAAATATGATTGTCATTGATGTCAAAAGGGGCACTATAGATGTCACTGATGTCGAAAGGATCATGCAAGATTGATGAAGATAAGAACATGTTTCATAGTTGCATTGTGCAAAGTTGTGATGATTTTATAGAGACCATGTATGGATGTTTAATTTCAAATAGATAGAAGATCTATTATGGTTTTTTTATGTACATTATATAAATATGGTCCATAAGTTTAGAGGAAAAAGAATGAGCTCAAAATTGAATTATCTTTACTCTCAGACTAGATAAGGTTTCTTAGTAAAACCTTGATGGTTTATCCATGGAATAGAATAAGAAAAGTTATATTTTAATGTTGATTTGGTATAGTCAAGAGTCAATAGATTAAGTTATAACTTAAGTCTTTGTCATTATTATGAAATGATCAAAGGACTTTATATTTTCCTAAATCTAAGACTTAAATATTTGACCCTGCTTGATCAATGACCGACACTTCATCATACACAGATGATCTATTGAATAAAAGTAAAGTCAAATTATCAAAAGGAGATCTAAGTGAGTGTACAAGTGACAAGTTTGACATTCATAAAGCTTGTCAGATAGAGACCCAATGAGTGTAAGCTTGTTAGAGTTAAGGATTGACTTAGTTGAAAGATGAAACAACTCATGCTAAATCAGACATTAAAGATCTAATGGAGTGCGATGAAGTCAAAGTGTTAAAGGTTCCTCAGATTGAATATGATAATACCAAGTGTCATAATAATATGATCTTTCTAGATAGAAAACCAATGCAAGGATGACAAATGTCTTAAAATAAGGAACTTACATCAATGTATAGAAGGCATGTGCTTATGCCAAGTGTCATATCCTTGAGGGTTGGATAAATATAAATATCTAACTTGTCAAAAGATCAAATGATGCACAAGTGATCATGAAAAGGAGATCAAATGGAGTAAATGGACTCAAATTCTATAAAGTACATGACGTTTATTAAAATAGTGACAAGTTAATGAATGAGTAGGTTTGAGAAGATCAATAAAGTGGAAGTGATCCAAATATAGATGAAACTACGAGATTAGGTCAAATTGTTGAAGTTTAATGACCAAGTCAAGGTAAGGTTCATGCATCTACATAGATTGAATGACTTATGAAAGATTTTATGAGAGAGATCCAATGGAGTGAGTGGACACAGATAGAACAAAGTGATAGATGCTTAATGTCTCAATAGAGATAAAAATGTGCATCTTTAGAGATTGAATGGAGAGTGTGACCCTATTAGAGAATGATCAAATGGACATGTTTTAAATTTGATCTATTTTAATATAGACCATCAAATCATGATACCAAAGGAAAGATTACTGATTGACTTTTAAATTCATGCCCAAATAAATGATTAGTCATAGGAACATGCAAGAACTTGCATATAAGCTATATATCTCAACATAGATAATGAGATTGATTGATCTAACCAATCATATATAAATTAAAGATATTATGCATTAAAATTTGAGTATAATAGATTTTATAGTTACTAAAGAGACCTATAATTATGATGTGATACATGGAATCTATTCCAAGGTGTCATCATTTAACCACCTCTTATATATTCATTAGCTCTGGTCATTATATAAGGCATTAACAGGATGATCCTTTGGTATAATGGAAATCAATGGGCCAAGAAAATTGAGATGTGGGAACTTATAGTTCAAGTCATAATGAATTAAATTCCAAAATTGACATCATGTGTTATAGTTTGAGTGTGAATACAAAGAGAAGAAGAAAACCCTAAATCATTTGTTTATATAAGTATGATATCTAGGATAAAGAAAAAAGATGTTAAGAAATTGTATTCGCTATTGATCTAAGTTAAATATTGATTAGAGTGGTTGGTGAAGGAAATGAAGTGTGTTTGATAAAACAATATCTAGACATAAGACCAGATAGGTATATTGAATAGCAAAGAGGAAGGAAGGCACAAAGATAATGTGAAGAGTATGATTAGTTGCATATTAAACCTATGACAAATAATAGAGATATAGATTCATGTTTCAATCTAATCTATAAATTGGAGTTGTATCCTCATATAAGAGTCTGATAAGTTAGTGCCATTAGAGAAGAAAATTGGGTGATCATATTAGGGAATGGGTTCTTCTGTATATTTGGTTCCCTCAAATCAGGGGATTCATGTCTCCTTAGGATGGGTGTCCTTAAATGTAACTAATGAGTCTTTAAATTAAGAGGCTAGATTAGAATAGTAGATTCTAGTACCTATTCTCACCATGTTTTTTCTCTTTGGTTTTTTCATGTATAAATCTTGTGTCATGTGTATTTGTGTTTGTATGACCTTTACATTTATCTTTTTATTTGCATATGCTTTTGAGTTTGCTTTAAAAGGACTGAAAGACTAGTTTTAATTTATATACTAATTCACCCCCTCTTAGTATCTAGTTATGTTCCAAAAATTGGTATCAGAGCCTAGGGTTCCTTGAAAGAAGCTTAATAATATTAAATAGATCTTGGAATAGTGAAAATAATGTTTATTCAAGAAGTATCTTCATCAAATAAGGCACCTTTCTTTGATAGATCTAACTATCAATTTTGGAGGATAAGAATGGAAATATATCTATCCTCGTTAGGGTTTAATGTATGGATGTCTATGGCAAATGGATAGACAACCCCTACTACAAATCCTAATGATCAGGCTACCAAGAAAGCATATGAGACAAATGATAAGGCAAAGAATGCTATTCTTTGTGGACTGTCAAACTCAAATTTTTTCAAAGTTATGCACTATTAGAATGTGCAAGACATCTAGAACAAGTTGAAGGGCATCTATGAAGGATATGGCAAGGTAAATCAGGCAAAGCTATAAACTTAAAAAGGAATTTTTGAGAGACTTAAGATGAATGAAGAAGATAATATTTCAGATTACCTCCTCAAGGTAAATGAAAAAGTAAATGCAATCAGATGCCTTGGAGAAGATACAAAAGAGTCAATCACTGTCAAGAAAGTTTTAAGATCTTTACCATCAAGATATGATTCTAAAATCTCAACAATAGAATAAGCAATATATATATATATATATATATATAAAAACTAACTATTGATGAGTTGTATGGGACATTCACAACTTATGAGATGAGAATGGGAGAGACATACACCTTCATCAGAGAATTTACATTCAATGTAGCCAAATAAGTAAAGGAAGAAACATCTACATATTAATCTAAGGAGATTGATGATGAATAAAATAACTTTATTAGAAGACTAAAAAGAGAATCTGGAAAGTACAAAGGTAAGTTACCCTTCAAATTCTTTAACTATGATAAAGTAACACATTTTACTGGTAAATGCCCTCATAATAAAAAGGATAACTTTGAGCAAGTAGAGAGTAGAAAAAAAGTGAAACCATACTATCCTAAGAAGAAGACATTCTTCAAAAATAAGAAAGGTCTATATACAAAAGAAGATAATGACTCAATGGAAGATACTGATAGTTCAGATGATGATCATGATTGTGCTTTTTTGTCTAAGTGAAATGAATCCCTATTCATGGAAGTAGGATCAACTTCTATAAATCTAGGTCAAGATAAATTTGAAAACATAAATGAATAAGAAGAAGGAGAAGTGGATATAGAATGTGAGCTCTTTTGTGATTTAGATGAGATCAACAAGTTGAGAAAAGAGAACTCAATGTAGAAGAAGTTTGGACAAAAAAAAATTGAAAAGGTGTCCACAAGTCTTGAATAATCTGATTACATGGTAATTAGACTAAAGACACAAGTTGAAGATGCTAAAAGAATAGAAGATGTAGTCAAATTTGAAGTGCAATCTAAATCTAATGAATGTTTGAAGCTTAAAATAAAGATAGTGGCCTTGAGAAAGCCAAATGTCAATTAGATAAAAGTTTGAAGTTGATGGGAGAATAAAACATTATTGATGAACTGATAAACTCTCAAAACTCCTCAAAAGAGAGATCATGTCTTAGTTATGAGAAGGGAAAAATTTCCTCAACTAGTACATCTACTAATCTATATGAAAAATTCAAAGTAGAAGTAGAATCAAGAGCAAAGAAAGAGAAATATATTAAGGACACAAAGAAAGATTCAAATATAGCTAATGTGAGGATGGCTCAACCTAAAAAAATCTTGAATAAAATAAGAAGATAAAGGTAGCTTGTTCATATAGATACAATAACATGGGATACTTGAAGAAGCCAAAGTAAATAAGATATCCTCATGCTACACTAAGATATGATATGACTAGGTATTACTCATCCTTTTATGTGTATTGTTATAATTATAATCAATTTGGTCATAGGGCTATTAATTATAGATTTTTATCTACAAAAATAACAAAAATTTTAATTAGAAACTCATTTTCTCCTTTGTTATAAACAAGTGTAATGTGATATAATTGCAATAAGTTTGGTCACATAGATAAACATTATAGAACTAGATTTGTAAGATCAAAAGTACATAATGTAAATAAATACATGCCTCCAAGTGTGAAAAAATGTTTACAAGTTTTTAGAAAAATATAGATAAGAAACCCAAGGATGTGTAGAGAATGAAAAATCAATCTATGATTGTTCAGACTGCACTCCATGCCAAAGAGTAGAATTTATGGGTGATAGACAGTGACTTCTCAAAGCATATGATTGATGACAAAATCAAGTTCACAAAATTGGATAAATTTAAGGAAGGATCTATTAGCTTGGGAGACAACACAACACTAAAGATCAAAGTTAAAGGAACCTTTAACATACATGGTAAAGTTCTTACACATGATGTCTTATAAGTTAAAGGATTGAAGCATAATCTACTAAGTATTAGCCCAATGTGTGAGAATGGATATAAGTTCACATTTGATGTAGAAGGTTTTAAGATAAAGATATTTGTCAAAATAGTTTCAAAAGGGAAAGGGACTGATAATAATATCTACAATCTTGTTGAAGTATATGGTAATATTTGCTTAATGGGAAAGGTTGATGAAAGTTTATTATGGCATAAGATAATGGGTCATGTTAACTTTGATAGTATAGTCAAAGTGAGATCAAATAAGTGTGTAAGATACATGCCCAAGATAAGCAAACCTGTAGATACTACTTGCAAGGAATGTCAACTAGGCAAGTAGACAAGGGTCAAATTTAAAATAAAGGAGTATGTAACTATAAAGTCTATACAATTAGTTCATATTAATATGTGTGGTCCTACCAAGACAAAAGGATAAAAATGAGAGCAATACTTCATTTTATTTGTAGATTACTACCCAAGAATGACATGGGTAGCCTTTTTGAAGGAAAAATATCAAACCTTTGAGAGATTCAAGATCTTTATAGCCATGGCTAAAAATGAGATTAGAAGAAAAATCAAATTCTGAAGATCTGATAAAGGTGGATAATTCACCTCAAATGAATTAATAGAGTATTGTGAGAAGCATGGGATTAAAATGCATTACTCTATAGTAATGACTCCATAGTAAAATGGATTTATTGAGAGAAATAACATAATAATCAGGGAAATGGCTAGAACAATGCTAAATAAGGACAAGTTACCTGATCAATATTGGAGAGAAGTTTTCCAAACAATAGTATACATCTCTGATAGAGTTCAATTAAGGGTAAATAGTGACAAAACACCCTATGATATATGGTATAAAAAGCTTGCATTTATTAAGTATTTCAAAGTGTTTAGAAGCAAATGTTACATCAAAATAAAGGAGGATAAATTGAGAATATTTTAATAAATATGTTATGAAGGAATATTTCTTGGTTATTCCACTCAAATCAAAGCCTATGTATGTTATAAGAAGAGGATATAAAGATATGGTGGAGAAAATAAATGTCGAGGTTGAATAAGTCATGAAACATGTTGAACTTGACAAAGAAACTAGTAATGAAGAGGAAGATCTTGAAGAATAAATAGATAGTGAAAATGTTGAGGAAATGAGTGTAAAAGCACCTCCAAGATTTGTTCAAAAGGATCATTCTAAAGAGTAGATAATTGGTAATAAGAATGAAGGAGTTCAGACAAGGAAAAGAATCGCAATGAACAAGGAGCAAGTAATTTTTGCTCTAATGTTTAAAATTGATCCTAATATCTATGTTGAATACAAAAAGGATGTGAATTGGCTAAAAGCAATGGAGTAAGAGATGAGCCAAATCAAAAAGAACAAAACATGACAATTAGTTTGAAGAACCTCAAACATGAATGTGATAGGATTAAAATGGGTCTATAGAAATAAGCTCAATGAGGATGGAGTTGTTATAAGGATTAAAGTAAAAATATTATTCAAGGGATATGCACAAGTTGAAGACATAGACTTTGAGGAAACATTTAATCCATTTTCTAGATTGGAATCTATAATAAGGTTTCTATCATTCTTTGTTCATAAAAAATTCAAAGTCTATCAAATGGACATCAAGTCTACCTTCTTGAACGGGAACATGGAAGAGGAAATCTATATATAAAAACCTAAAGGTTTTCATTTTAATAAATTTGAAGATTATGTATTCAGACACATAAAGCATGGTATTCAATATTGGACCAATACCTACAACAATAAGGTTTTGATAAAGGATGTGTAGACAATAATCTATAATTCAAATCATAAAGTGAGCATATGTTTATTGTTGGTTTTTATGTAGATGACATCATATTTGGTGGTAATAATAAAAAAATGGGAAAAGACTTTTATAATTCTATGCTAGGAGAACATTCCTTCTTCCTTGGTGTACAAATAACATAATATAATGAATGGATATTCATATCCCAAACCAAGTATTCAAAGGAGATGCTCAATAAATTTAGAATGGAAGATAGAAAACTAGTTAATACTTTCATGATAACTAGCTACAAGTTGAGAAAAGAGAATGAGTCACTTGATATAAATCAAACTATGTATACATCAATGATATATAGCTTGTTATACCTAACTACATCAAGCCCAAATATCATGCAAGTAGTGTGCATGGTTTCTAGATTTTAGGATACTTATAAAGATTCGCATGTCAATACACTAAAAAGAATCATTAGATACATCAAGAGCACAATTGACTATGGCCTATGGTACCCTAAAAGTGAAGATTTCAATTTGAAAACATATATAGATGTTGATTAGGCAAGAATTATGGATGAAAAATTAAGCACTAGTGGTGGTGCATTTTTCCTTGAAAATAGACTTATTTCATGGTTAAACAAAAATTAAGAGTCGGTTACTCTTTTTATAGCAGAAGCAGAGTATGTAACAACAATGGCATGTTAGACTCAAGTCTTGTGGATAAAACAAACAATCAAGGATATAAAGGTTGAGTAAAAATCACCTATTTCTATTCTTTGTGATAATTTAAGTGCAATAAATATATCAAATAATCTAGTGATGAATTCTAGAACCAAGCACATATCAATGAACTATAACTTTTTAAGAGAAAGGGTTACAGATCAAGAGGTTACATTGGAATATGTATCAACAAAGGAATAGATTATAGACATATTCACCAAACCTCTTCCCAAGGAATAATTTGAATATTTGAGATAGAATTTGGGATTAGTGGCTCCTACACCACATTTCTAAATCACTAGTGATAGGGCATGAGTCCATGGGGAGTCTCATGGAAGCATAATTAATCCTTGGAAGAAGAGAGAAAAGTCAACTCAGGTATGTATACTTCTAAAAATTACTAATGACTTGAAAGTTACAAATTCTTGGAAATATTATTTATCTAATAAAGGGGAATAGACAATTGGACAAATAGTTAGCTAGAGTCCCTTTGCCATTGATGTCAAAGGGGGAGAAAAATGGAAAATGCTCTTTGTAAATGTTTGGAGAAAAAGTTCAAATGCTATCTATAAAATTTTGGAAGAATAAAATAAGTTTCGAAGATGAATTTAGGTAAATATATCATTACCTAAGGGGGACCATGTTTGGTATCAACAACATCAATTCATACTTATTAGAAGCCAATGCAAGCAATGCTAGAGAAAGAGATGAATATTAGAAGATCAAAACATTAAGTTTGCATCATAACATTTAGTTTGCCATCAATGCCAAATGGGGAGATTTTTGGCAATATAATTTTTATTGATGTTAAAAGGGACACTATGTATGTAATTGATGTCAAAAGAATAAGGCAAGATTGATGGATAGATGAGCATGTTTCACAGTTACACTACGCAAAGTTGTCATGATTTTATAGAGACCATTTATGAATGTTTAATGTCAAAAAGATAGAAGATACATCATTTTTTTTTATGTACATTCTATAAATATGGTCCATAGGTTGAGAGGAGAAGGATTGAGCTTAGAATTGAATTATCTTTACTCTAAGATTGGATAGGGCTTCCTAGTAAAACCCTAAGGTTTAGCCATGGCATCACAAAAAAAGTTCTATTTTTATGTTGACTTGTTATAGCCAAGAACCAATAACTTAAGTGTTTATCATCATTACAAAACCAACCCCTTGATCTAGAAATTACCAACTCTAAGAAATGATCAAATGACTTTATATTTTCCTAAGTCTAGGACTTAAATATTTATCCTCACTTGATCAACGACCAACACTTAATCATACGTAGATGATCCAACAAAGTGAAGTAAATTTAAATTGTCAAAAGGATATCTAAGGGAGTGCATAAGTGATAAGTGTCACATTCATGGAGATTATCAAATACATACCTAATGAGCATAATCTTGTTAAAGTTAAAAATTAAGCTAGTTGGAAGATCAAATTGCTTAAGATTAATTGGACATTGAATATCCAATATAATCTAATGAATTAAAAGTTTAAAAGGTCCCTCTGAGTGAACATACTTATTCTAAGTGACATAATCACATGATCTTGTTAAATATAGGACCAGTGTCAAGATGCCAAATGTCTCAATGGTGGGAATTAATAACAATGTATAGGAGGCACATGCTTATGCCAAGAGTCATATCCTCAAGAGTTGGACACATATAAAAATTGATCTTCTAAAAAGGTTTGATAGTACATGGGTGATCATGTAAAGGAGATCTAATAGAGTGAATGGACTTAAATGCTATAAAGTGTCTGATGTTTATCAACATAGTGGTAAGTTAAAGATCAAGTAGGTTCAAGAAGATTGACAAAGAAGAAGTGATCCAAAGATATAAGAAGATGTGAGATGATGTCAAAGTGTCAAGGTTTAATGACCAAGTCAAGGTAGAGATCATGCATCTTCAGAGATTAAATAACATGTAAAATTTTGGATGAGAGAGATCCAATAGAGATAAAATATGTGCATCTTTGGAGATTGAATAGAGAGAATGAGCCTATTATAGAATGATCAAGTAGACATGTTTTAAATTTGAGATATTTTAATATGGAGCATCAGATCATGGCACCAAAGGCAATATCAATTATCAAAATTTAAATTCATGTCCAGACAAATAGTTAGTTATACGAACATGAAGTAACTTCTATATAAGCTCCATATCTCAACACATACAATGAGATTAATTGATCTAGCCAATAAAATCTACATTAAAGAATATGTGAATCAAAAAATGTGTCTAACAAATGCTATAAGTAGTAAAGAGACTTAAAATTATGGCATGATACATGGAATATGTTGTAAGGTTTCAATGTTTAACCACCTCCCATGGATATGTTAGCTTTAGAGATTGTATAAGTCACTGATAGGATGATCCTTTGGTTTAATAGAAACTAGTGGACCAGTAGAATCAAGACATGGGAACATAAAATTCAAGTCATAATGAATTAAATCCCAAAAATAGCATGATGTGTTACAATCTAAGTGTGAACATAGATAGAAGAAGAAAACCCTAGATCATTTATTTATATAAATGTGATATCTAGGATAAAAAAATAGCTATTAAAAAATTGTATTTGATATTGATCCAAATTGAATATAGAGTAGAGTGGACGGTGAGGGCAATGAAGTGTGTCAAATAAATAAATATCTAGAATAGGACCAGAGTGGTATAGTAGGATTAGAGAGGAAGAAATGCACAAAAATAATATTAAAAGTATGATCAGTTGTATATTAGACTTGTAACTAATAATAGAAATCTAGATTCATGTATGAATCCAAATTATAAATTAGAGTTTTAGCTCCATAAAAGAGTCTGATAGGTTGATGTTATTAGAGAAGCTAAGTGGGTTCTCAAACTAGGGAGTGGGTGTTTCCTTAGTGTTGATGCTCTTAAATTAGAAGATTGGTATCTCCTTAAGATGGGTGTTATTAAAATTAACTAGTGAGGTTTACCAATGAGGCTTTGAACTATGAGGCTAGATTATAATAGTAGATTCTAGTAGTTATTCTCACCATGGTTTTTCCCTTTGGGTTTTCCACATATAAATCTTGTGTCATGTGTATTTATGTTTGTATAACCTTTGCATTTATATTTTGATCTACATATGCTTTTGAGTTTGATTTAAATGGATTAAAAGACCAATTTTATTTGATATACTGATTTACCACCCCCCCCCCCCCTCTTAGTATCTAGTTGTGTTCCAACACCATGATTGTACTCAGGACAAGAAGCAATAAATTGACCAAATCTACTACACTAGAGACCAATTTCCTTTTCCATATCAAATAGTATACTTTGATTCTATAAACCTAAAGAGGAACTTAGTCATACCTATTTATGGAAAAATATATATGTTGGAAGTAGCACATAGAATCTTGCTGAAGACATTATTTTACATGATTGGGTGCCAGAGTCCATGTTCACCAAAGTGCCAAGAAACTCTATTAAGCTCCTCATAATTATATCATCCCAAAAAGGGAAAGGGAGTCTAGGTAGCTCCATCCATAGGGGAATTTGGTGAGCCCTAAAGTCAAAAGAAAACTAATGAATTTTCCATTATTTTAGCATGATGTATGCCTTTTCCATTAAATAGGGGTCTCCATTTGGGATTTTCTAACAACTTTCCATGAAAATTAAAAAAAATAGTAAGCAATCATTAGCAAGAGATGTTGTTTTAACTTGTCCCACTCCTTTCTATTTCTTTCTAGCCTAATTCCTTATGGACACCATACTATGTTTGGCACCAACAAATTTCCCACCAAATAATTACAATGTTTTTCCTTAGCTTCATCTACGAGCCTATTTTGCAAATACAAGACTAGTTTCATATAATTTTGATCTTTTGATTGATACATGCTACAACTCATTATATTTCTTGGTGTTTGAACAAAATCTCACTATGATTTCATTATCTCCAAAGAATAATAAATAATTTTCAAAATTCTTGTCTCCCTTTCCTAACCCATTGTTTTTTAAAATGGTCAATAGAATTTTGAATATTTAAATTTGAATGCACTTAACACCTCATAAATGTGAAACCCACCATGTTTTTTGTGAGGGAGGTTTTTTTACATTTAATTAAGCTAAGGATGGAAAAAGGCTTCCAATAAATTCTCTAATGGATAGACACTCAATATCGAGGTAGGTTAATTAAGAGGATAAAATATCTACATTGCTCCCTATGCCAGTTTGAATTAAAACCTCTCGTACTATTAAAAAATGCATAATAGGAATTAAAATTCCTTACAAAGGTCAAACAATTCAAATTCCAAATAGTCATCATGTAACCTAAGGGTCGATAAAGACCTTTAATTTTCTAGGTGGAATTCATTGAAACCTCATTAGTTTAGACTACTTTAGGGTCCTAAACAACCTTTGAAGGCCTTATTTGAAATAAATAGACAATTTATCATTACTAATATACATTTTTTTCCCTCTAGTGATGACATCAAGGACTACTTTTTTCCTTTCCTTTTGTATACCTTTAAATTCAATCCAATTATTGTCTCCTAGAGAGAGTCCTTCAGGTTCCTCAAAAAACATAAGGTCACTAAGAGGAGAAAGAATGTTGATAGAAATAATTTGAAAAAGAGGTATTCCTTACTAGGGAAAGAATTTAGTAGGATCCTCAGCCTTCTTATCTAAAGAGGGAATTCTAGAAGAATTGGAAGGATTCAACCCAACTGAAGAAAGAGGCACCTTGGAAGAAAGAGAAAAAGGGATGATTATGAATTTTTTGAGAGGTCCCTCTACCAATATAATTTGGGCCAAGACACTTTGAAATTATCCTAGGAGGTTTGTCTACCAGTTTAGAACTAGAATTCAAATATCCCATTATATAATTATTCTCTACCGCCAACCTAGATTTATTTTTACTTTGAGAAGAGTCATGGTTACACTTCCTTTGAGTGGATGGATAAAATATAGAGAGTCCATTAATAATTTTGGGATTAGTAACATATATTTTATTATGTTTGGGGGTCACAAAGGGCTCTCCAACCCCTTTGGTTGGCTTTACATGTTTTTCCATGTCAACCTAATTTTGGAGCATTAAGTAACAAATGATATTATGTCTAGTTGAATCACACATTTTACTAATGAGATATTATCTTTCATAAAAAAATTTATGAGTCTAGTTCCCAAGTTTTTTATTTGAGATAGATACTTCTTATAACTAATCTATTATTCTGGATATACACATTGATTCTAGGTTGCACCAATGTCCTCTTGTCCCTAGTCACTAGGTCAATTCACATAGGTTAACCAATATCATGATAAATGCTAAAAAACACATCCTCCTACTAGAATTTAAGTGGTAATTAAAGTAGAGAGACACACATAATAATATCCATTAGGGTGTTAAAATGAATATTAAGTCTAAACTTCCATTTCCTTAGGGATAGGAAGGATTTTTTAAAGTACAATGTGCTACCTCCCATAGTCTTCACACAACTCTCCAAAAAAGAAAAGGAAATAAGGAAATGTTTTTTCCCTACCTAAAACTTTAATGTGCCCCATAACTTTCCATTTCCTCGAAATCTAGTCCCAAAAAATATCAATTCAAGATATGTATCTAAATAATCCTGCCAGAAGAGAGTTCACAAAGGATGCTTTAGTGAATTCCAAGATGGCATCTAGGATATAAAGAATAACCTAATTATAATCCATTATTGCTTTAACGTTTTTGCCCATGGTAGCTTTAGTGTCCCCTAAGCCTAAAACAAGTTGAGCACAAGAATTTCTTGGTTCTTTTACCCTATCTATAATGGACTTCTTAAATTTTCCATTTTCTATAGCAGAGTTGTTGGTATCACCATTATCCTCCACAATTTTTTCCTCTACAAAATTAGGTATTCATTATTGTTAAGTGAAGGTACATCCATTTTTTCTCTTTCAACTTATATAGGAGTGTATGTTAGACTAGAGCATAAATTATAGATTGTTTCTAAAGTTTCTATTTATTAATCAAATAGTTATGTCTCATATTTTGGTATGTATATTGGGAGACTTTCACCTCTGAATTTTATAATGTGTTTTAACTTGTTTTTAAAGAGTGTTTTATTTGTTTCTATTGCCTGATCTATTTTAGCATAGTTATTATGAGGGCTATCAACTATTTGAGGTTAAATCTAATTAGTTATAGTCATTTTTAATTTCATATTTTGTGTTCTTTAGAATAGTGATTCCACACTGACAAAAGACATTTTCACCCCTGATAATTTTAGTTTCTATACTAATTAGAGAATTCACCCTCTAGATTTTTTTTTTAATATTTTTTGCATGAAATTTATATGTTGGTCTAAGCTTCAATGGTTTTTCAATATGTTTAGGATTTTGTAAAATGTTTCAATGATTCTACACTGATATTTGGTGTGTTCTTTTTTAAATATTACTTTATTGTTTTCTTTGTTTTTCAATGTTGTTACACCATGTTGCACCATTTATGTATTGATCTTCAATAAAATTATTCATGCATAATTTTTCCAATGTTTTATATTTTTTTTATAAATAATAATTATGCACTGTCAAATAATGATTTTTATCTAAGTAAATTAAAAATAATTTTTAATCAATAATTTTGTTCTATATTTTAATTATTTTTGTGTTATTTTTCTACGTTATGATTTTGTCTAAATTGTAATTTTTGCTTGTCAAAGACTATTTAAACTACTAACCAATTTATTTAAGTAGCATTAGCCAAAGTTATCAAATTGAAACATTTTTTATAAAAAAATTATATTCAAGATTATTTTACTTGTATCTATAAGTTGTGTATGCTCTTCTTTTGCACCATAAGGTGTTCTATAGAATTAAAAACATCCTAGTGACTTATGTATCCCAAGGATTAGACTATGTATATTATTTTCTCAAATGAAAAGTGATATTAAAAAATATAAATAGTTTAAACCTTTTTTATTTATATTTTTAGGGGTTCTAGTGATCCTTTTTTTCATCACTAGACAAAAGGCCAAATCCTATGTCTGAGTGGAATATAAAAATTCCTTAGTTTGGATATTTTAAATGACTAATAATAATGAATAATAATGTTATTAGAGGTAGATTTTATAAACAAAAACTAGATTTTAAATGACACCCTTCTATCATATATCTAACCCTCATTATACAGATAGATATATAAAGGATAAACCTAAATAAGCTTATAAAACCTAGCATAATATCATTTGGTTGTAACCATGTAGTGGTACAATGAAAACATAATTCCCTAGTATCAACCACCACATACCCTTTAAGGTACGATTGATGGGCCACTACTTGGTTACACACCTATTTTCATAGATTTAGTTTCTCTTGTTTCCATGTACCTATTTATCCTAATTGTTATAAACTACTTATTGATTATTTATAAACAAAAAAATTCAATCCAAAGTAATGGAATACCAATAAATACTAAACTAGGAAATCTAACACATTTTATATAAGAATTAATTATACCTAATTAACCAAAACTAACAGAATATATCATCTAATAGTTACCAACCCAATGCCTATATCCCCCATGAATACTATGAATAAAATCTAGTTCAATCATCCAAATTATTTCACCTACTCTAATTGGTTGACAAGCAATTGATTGACCTAATTTCCCTTATCAAGACATTGACATCAAATAATTCATTAGCTAATCAATTATAAAATATAAAATCCCCTACCAAAAAGGCCCTATAGAACCAAAACAACTTTAAATTAAAATTATCTAAAAAATTGCAATCCAAACAAACTTCAAAAAATCACATCTAACCATGAATGATGCCATAACCTTAGGCCTCTAAACCATTAAATCCACATTTTTACCTTACCCCTTTGAAAATTAAACCAAATTAAAAAAATACCAATAAATATATGGTGGTTCTATAAATTATCAAAAGTAACTATAAATCATATAAACATCAACCATACCCTACCAATTAGGCTTATAATCCATAAAAACCACTTTATCCTAACATTATTAAATAAGATAAATCTAATAAAAATTCAAAAAATCAATCATTTAACTATAAAACATCCCATAACAATTAGCTTATCCAACTTCAACAAAAATTCAATTATCATCAATCCAAAAATCAATCACAGATAAATCCTAAACTCAATCCACAATTTTGTGATGTAAAATTGCCTAATTTACACCCTAACGCTCCTTTTAGCTACACTTATTAGGTCCCTAAGGTAAAATAATGTTATTGTGTCCTACCATATCCACTCTAAAGAACTTAATCTACTCAAGAATTGAGTGTATCCACTAATGTAAATCAATAATTGAGCCAATATTTATTTTCAAAGCATGATCTAACTACTCCAATTTTAAATCAAGATCATGACCTACCTCCAATATTTGATGAGCATGTTTTTTAATTTAATACCAATATTTAACCAACCCCACATCTTTGGTGTGCACATCATAGGAATCATTCATCCATCACCCCATATCTCATCACATATCAATAGATACAAGACCAAAACTCAAATAAAAAAGGTATTTTTAGATATTACAATCTAAAATTCTAGGCATGCCAAAAAATACCCAATCTCTCCTTGAATAAGTTTAAGACATGATATGAACATAAAAATACAATGCACAACCTATCAACTTTTCTCAACATCATTTTTCAATCTTAGCCTTATTGTTGATGAAAAACTCAAGATCTTCAATAATTATTAGTTGGACAATGATAATTTCACATTATTTTTTAATGATAAAAAATGTCATATACCAAACATAACAAATATTATCATGAACTATAAAGCATGAAGAATTGGACTTTATAAGTAAGGAATCCTAAAACCTATCCATGTGTATGTAAATAAAAAATATCATGACACCATATAAAAACCCATTGATTATTAATATGAAAATGTTAAGGGCATTTTCATGATTCTTGAGGAAGATTATTCAAGTATTGAAATAAATTTCATGCATATCCTTTATGGATATATTAATACACCACCAATCCTTTTAATGTCACAAATATTTTTAATTATAATCTTGTTATCACCAATACTTTTAATGATGTCAATCCTTTCAATAACAATCTTTATACCACTAACCCATTCATTTACACCACAATCGCATTCATAAACCTTGAAATCCAATACCTTCCATTGTTATATTAGGATCACCAAAATCACATGTCCAATGACCACTTTCAAAATTAAGTATCTATACAAATATTTATGGAATTCCTTTAATAAATCGCCAATAAATTAAAAGTAGGGATTTTAAGTCAACATAGTTGCATCAATGTACTTCAAGCAGTAGGATTTCCTTTAATAGAATAAAAAAAAATCATAAAAATATAAAATCAAGGAGTGGAATCCTCTTAGAGGAACTATCTAAAAAACATCAAAATCAAGAAAATAAAAAATTTAAATCCCCTATTTAAAACTCTTAAAAGTGTTATCAAACCCAAAAAATTAAAATCAAAATGAATTTGCACCCATGAAGAATTAAAAGCCAAAAATAGTGTGTGATATTATTTGTCTCAATCTCCCTTACTATTATGACATATACACCTACCTCGATAACAATAATATACCACAAATTATTTCACACAATCAAAACAAATCCTTTATCCAACATGAATCCCACATCATCCTCCTTGTCAACACCCTATATCATAGGGGATAAAATGGATCTTTGAAAAGATATGTAGAGTCAAAAACATAAATCAAAATAATTCCTCATGAAATATCTAGAACACATACTTGAATGTACATATGTTGATATAGTAAAAAACATCATTCAAAGGTGAAAAACATTTCTCATGGTACCTTGGTAAACTATCATGATTAAAACTAATTTTTAATTTCATGTGTAAAATTAGTTGTATACAAGTAATGTACACTTGGATGTAAGCACATTACATCTCAACCGTAGGCATTGAAAATTATTCCTCTATCCAAATATAGCCTTACTATCACTACCATTCTTATCCATTCAATCATACCCCATCCTACACTCATCCTAAACTATTCTTGACCATCATAAACTCATCCTAAACCATACTTACCTATCCTAAATCATCCTTTCCTATCCTAAACTCATCGTAAACTATATTTACATATAATTACCATCCTTATCAAATCAATCCTAAACAATCCTAAATTATCCACTCCATCCCAAACTTACATATCCTCAAACATCCATACTATCATTTACATCCTTATCCATTTCACTCTTGTTCATCATACCCATCCCCCTTCCTAATTTTTACCTTGATAAGAACTTGAAAATATGTTAAACACATTTTAGAATAATATTGTTATATGCATGTGCTTCTATAGATAATAACATCAATATAATTGGTCCTTGGAGATCCCGACCTAAACTATTACATTCCATGATAAATTATCCCATCCTCAATCCCTCAACCATTCCATCCACCATCACCTCTATCACTAATTCTAGCAATGGGTTTGCATTTTTAGCATAGCCTAGTTATTTGTCAAAATTAAAAAAAAAAAAACTAAAAACTATATAAAATCACAAAGAATCACAAAATATATAAAAAAACACATCAAAACAACCTCAAAACATTAGAAAATATATAAAATGACCCCAAAAAGTAAAACATGAAAAAAAATCAATAGCCAAGTCTAAACCCTTGAATTTTTTTTTCACTCAGTTAAGTTAAAATGCTTGTTCACCTTTGAAAAACTCCTCTCATATTCATCAAGATATATCACTCCCAAATAAAATAACGTATCTTTCTCATATATATCATTCATAAATACAACCTACTTATATATATCATTTCTTAGGGAAAATAAAATCATGTATATTAGCTAAGATATATCATTCTTGATCCAATACTTATCATCCATAACTAAATATTAAGAATTTTTAGTTCATAAAGGATATATAATAACTTTTTTAGTGTATTTTGATTATCTACTTGTTATTTATTAAATGTTGTGTGTTTTTCATAACTTTTTTTATGTCTATGTCAATCCTAGTACATCTAGAAATACTGACATCATGATTTTCCATATCATGGTCAACCTTTGTCTTAGGACATATAAAAAACAAAGTTGATTAAATAGTTGAAAATCCATAAAGTATTAATAAGATGTAACATTATGTCATAAACATCCATTTATAAGCATGCATTCATCAATAATCATTCACCAATTAAAATTTATTCTAACTTACTATCCATTATTGCAATCCATTCTCACTAACGAAGTGTGCATCATAAATAATATAACAAGAGAATTAATCCATCCAACACATCATCACACACATCTAAAAAAACATATAAAATAAATTATATTTATAAACTTGAGCATTCATCATCACATCATCAATCCATGAAATTGGTTAAATCCCTTATTTATGCTTGTCTATACAAAATACCAATAAAATACAAATCCTTTAGATATATCATTCCCATATCAAAGCCCAAAACTTTGAGAAGATATATTGTTCCCAAATCCAAATCCCTCACAAATATTATTTCTTGGGTAAAGATCAAAGATCACAACTTTATTGGGATTTATCCTTCCCAATCAAACTCCCTTTACACATATTACTGGTTATAGTAAATTAAAACAAATCAAAACATGTAAGCCTTAGATAAAGTTCATTAACCTTGTAATATAGACCAAATCATCTATATCAATAATAATTATGCTCAATTATAAAATGCACACCCAAAACATTAATATTATTCCAAATTCATCCATGTTAAGTATTATTCTCATTTCAATATCCCATCCAAATATTTCATGCCTACATGCTCTCGAGAGAGAACAACATCTCTAATCGTCATTCTTCTAGGGACATCCTAGTCCATCCCTATTTATTCTTATACAATATTTGAAATGACAATACTTTTTCGATTCAGATATCTCTTTACAAGATCAAAAAGTGCAAACATATAAATTTTGACACCATATGATCGAAACTTATTGACAATCATCATTCACCATTTATCCCTACTATGATACTTATTATATATTATGATACTACCCCTATCATATTTCACATAACTTTGCCTGGTTGATTAATTAAATAATTAATTATTAGCTAATTTAATTACATAGTAATTAATCCATGCACAAATAATTCCAAGTAAACAAAAAATAATAATAATAAAATTAGTCAAGCTACCTCATCATCCCACTACACCAACCCATTTAACCCTTTTAACCTCCTCATTAATCATCAAAATACTTATTAAAACCTCTTTAAGACATCATAACACATTCAAACACCCTCATTGAATATATTTAGCCCTCTTACAAACCTATTTAAGACACTTAAACACATTATAAGAACCCCATTTAAAACATTCAAATTTACTTAGTACAATCAACCCACTCAATTTCCAATTAACAAAATCATTAATCAGTTGACTATTTCCAAATAATTCATAATTTATAAACCAATCCATTGAATGTGTTTGAACAATACACATAATATCTAACATTTAAAGTCAAAAAATATTAAATAAATATGGATAAAATCTTATTGTTCATTATTCCCTCAAAAAGTCCACAAATTGGCATGCCTTAGTCCATAGTTAGGATGATCTTAATCCATCACTAAAATTGTCATTTTTACCACATGTTTTAGTGTAATTATTATACATTTGTATCCACTTGAGATAAAATTACTCAATCTATCTCATCATCATGATGCTGAAATTTATTACATGAGAACTTAATTGAGAAACTCAATATCAAGAAATCAAGAGAAAATCCAATTTAAAAAATGAAAATTCTTATTTTTTGGTGAGAAAATGTATATCTTGTTGATACTCTTTCAAGATCTATTAGATAGTATATTAGACTAGAATAGGCATTCTAAATTGTTTTTAAATTTTTTATTTGTGAACTCTAATCTTTTCATATTGCAAAGGAGTTTCATATTTGTATTATTTAGGGCTTTGCCTCAAGGATGTGTAGATGTATTCCTTAGTGTGCTAGTGAACTATTTTATAATTTTTATATAGATTCTAAATATGAGTAGGATTATGATCGATATGTATATATAATAGATTATTTGGGTAATTTAAATTTGAAAATACATGTAAAATATGTGGACCAATCCAATGAAAGAGTTTTATTTTAAAAATTAACTATTAAAGGTTACGTAGGTGGACAACTATGGTAAATAGATTTATCTAACTATTTATAAAAATGTAAGAAAGTTAAATAATGTTTTGAGATCAAACAAGACTTTTAATAGGATAATGAACTATTCATACACATACTAGGGAGATTTAGTATGATAATTACATTAAATTATGAAGGTCAATCCTATAATTAAGTGAGTTGCTAAGAGAGAATATGAAAAATATTCTATTATTTATCTATTTGTCTTTTATGTTAATTATTTGTAAAAACTAATGGTATTAAGTCTCCAATTAAAAAAATATTTATCTATGTGAGTTTAACATGGATTATAGTAGAACCAAATGTTATAATACATATAACCAACACAAAAATAATATAAAACCAAAAGTGATCATATCCTATGAATCTAAGGGTGAAGAGGAAGATTTACTATATTATATCCCTAAGATAGACTTTACTATCCAATATCATCCTAAGAATAGAGGAAAATGATAACATAGTTTTCTTTTCACATCATTATGAAATATTTAAAAAAATCCTACTTCCCATTTTAATATTTTTTTGATATTAATTAAGTGAAATCAATTCTCAACTTCCTTTTTTAATTCTACATCTATCACCCCTAGATTAGAAACTAACAGTGCAAGTCTCGGATTTGGATATCATATCCAACATTCCCATATCAATACTAATATTAATGCCCACATATTTATTTTCAACATGCCACTAAATATTTTACTTAAACCCATAATGCACCTTAGACCACATAATTAAATTTATAGTTCATATATCTATTAGATAATAATCAAGCTTTTAACAACACCCAAATGCTAAAACTACATAATAAACTTATTTTGATGTAATTAAAACCTAAAAAAATTCATTGGGTTATTCAAAAATAAATATTCCCCACTGCCATTAGATAACATTTAGGAACCTCATTTTTATGAATAAATTAATCCAACATATTCAAAATGATCCCTTGGTGCATTATATTTTTTACATTGACATCAGTTGAATTAATCCTATTATATTTTATAATTAATCCAATTTCCCCAATCTGCATATAAATTCATTGAATAAATTTTACAATGATTATATTAAAGTCAAGAGCTTTGTAACTACCAAGATATTAGTCAAAACCATAATGGTTATTGATTTAGAATGGTACAATCACCTCAATTTTAGCTCTATCACTAGCTTAGAAAAAACATTGACATAATAGTATTGGAATTCTAATCTAATAACGTACCTAATAATAAATATTAAATATTCATCAATTTTAATTAACTATAACATAAGATCACCCAAGTCTTTGTTAAACATTTGAATACATTAGCCAAAAATGTAGAGCATACCATGACCAAATAAAAATCTAATGCACCTATTTACCATTTATTTGAGCACTATATTTCATCACATTTTTATATCATTTACTCCTAAGTCATTAGATGAAACATTAAAACATGAAAAATTAAATTAAAGTCTCTTAAGAAATGCAAGTCTTCCCAATTAAAACATGACACTTGTTTACTCTTAAGAACCAATATAAATAAGAACACCATGACTAGTGGTGTTTTTAAACCTTATGACTCAAATAAGACTATTCATTCCATCATGTGACCAATATATAATAAATTTAATCTCTCCCAAGCCATTAAAGGAAGTCCCTTATATCCTTCTACTCATTCAAATAATGAAAATAGTTATTCTCATCATCCTCTTAGTCTTCAAGAGTATATCACCTATCTTCCAAAACCTTGACTTAGATACTTATATGAATCCCAAACTAAATCTCAATGGTATGAAAAAGAAAAAACTTATAATCATGCTATCATGGCTATCTCTTAAGAAATTGGAAACAACTTAAACTTATACCAGATGTGTTTATCCTTAGTCGTAAATTTTATCATGATTCCATGAAAATAGAATTCCACCAATTCTATGATAAAGTTGGTAATATTTATTAAATAAATGAAAAGCGTGATTAACTCAATAAAGATAATACTCATTTTTCAATTAAAAAAATCCTCTTCAAAATAATTGTAAAAATCAACATTGATAATAAAACAACAATAAATTTATAAATACTTGAAATGAAAAAATAGATACTAATTTTATGGAACCCAAAATTAATCTTAGCTAATCAAATGATGAAAATTAATTTATTTACACAAAAAACACGAAGTATGTGTTATCATTTAGTGATCCTACACTTCTTAAGTGAAAAATCCCTCCTCCAACTTACAACATATTTTAGGCATATCTTAAAGAATTTTTTAATTATTTTAGATTAATGAACCTTAATAATCATAAAATATTAAACCAATTAATAATATATTATGTATTAACTTATTCATAATCTAAAACTATGAAATAATTAATAAATATAAATATATTAAATGCAAGGTAGAGAATAATTTTCTACCTAAGGAGGGCCCCATTAACGGCTCAAGTTTTTGGAAATCTGTAGCTGGAAGAAAATATATATTGAAAAAAGGAAGGATTGGAGTGTTATTTATGGGATAAATGTGGACTTATAGGATGATTATTTGATTTTGCATACCCCTCTCACGTACAAGGTCCATTGGGATGAACTCATCAACTTTACAAGGAACCTTTTTGATGAAAGTTAAATATTAATAGATTGATATTAATGAGAACAAAGCATGGAATATCTTACATATATAATCAATTAGTGAGGAAACTTCTCTCAATTTTTATGATTTTAATCTAAAACTTATGCAAGCCCACGTTATTATATTTCAAAAATTGTATGTACTTAATTGGATAATACATGCTAGTGGGGAATTATTTTTTAAGTTGGGTATTTGGAGAAGCTATACATAGAGGACAGCAATAATTATTGGAAATATTTATGGATTAAGAACCTCATCAAAAAACATAACATTTTCTTCAGTTAGTTTCTTAGAACAAAATATTTTCTATCATAACCTAGTCAATAGAGGGTTGTCCATCACTGATAGGAGTTTATTGAAAAAAAGCAATGAGGAAATTTTTAGTCATCTATTTTTGGAGTGCTCTTTTGCATCCACAATAATGGATATCCTTATTAATTATATTAATTTGATTTTCTTAAACCATATTCAATGTTGGACCTCATTAATTAATGGAAGTCACCTTGGAATCTATTAGTATTCAACTTATTATGGTATCTAAATTTACCCCATTTTATTTGGGGAATACATAAGTTAAGGAATGATGGATTTTTTAAAGATAAGAGGATATTATAGAGTTACATATATTATAGGATATTAGTTGTTATAAATTAAAACTAGAAGACTTTCAATGTGGAATATTGACATCTTGTCTCTGAACTTGATTCCACCATTTTTAGCAACTAAAAGATCACTCTTACAATGAAAGAGTGGTCACTAAAAACTAACACAATCTAGGTTAAATATAAAAAAGCATTGAGGTGTTGGCTGAATATAAAATTCAATGGTGATACAAAAGGTAATCATAGCCTTATAGGAGGAGTAGGTGTAACTAAATACTTTGAAGGTACAATGGTAATTTCTCATGTTGGACATATAGGGGTTTAAATTGACCATGTGGAAAAGGATGAAGATACCCTCTAGGATATCCATTGGTAACAATTTTATAAAATGATAAGATTTTAGTGGAAGCATATTCAATACTAAAAATTTCCTATTGAGTAAATTTAAACCCACCTTCTCCACCTTATCTAAATTGATGATGTAATATATATATTTTAGTAGTTCAAATCGGTTACTATATCTCATGTCTATAGGGAAGCAAATAAAGGGGATTATGGTATGGCCAATGTAGGATTTATCATCCCTTTTTATAATAATTTTCATATGGTATATGATTTTTCTAGTCATATCAAAGAAATTGTGAAACTTTACATGTGAAAAGGCCCAAGACCATAGGTGGGAATAGACACTAATGATTATCTATAATAAATGGTTAGATATGATCATGGTGAATTGCATTACAATGATGTCATCATTTATTTTAATTACTAGACAATAGTATTAAATCATGTGATACAAGGACAAATTAAACCAATAATTAATTATCAAGTAATTTTAAATATTAGGATTTCATGTGATAAGTTACATTTTGGTCTCAATTGAAAATTTCAAGATGATAATTTCATAGCCATGGTAGGTGATTGAGACAATATTGAACCAATTGTATACACATAAATAAAATATGATCCATCTACCTAACATTTTGTAATAATTAGAGGTTTGGAAATTTTCATGATAAAGATATGTAGATTCAACCCTATTATCTCGAAAGACTCAATTATAGGCTGGGATGAGAGGGTGGTTATAATAAAGATATTGAGAATTAAAATCATAAACTAAGCCATAACTTATGTAAATGGTATGGATTATGATGGTATAAAGGCCTTCAAAGATAAGAGGCATGGAAATGAGATAATAAATTTTTTATTCAAGTTAGATGAGTAATCAAAACCAAGAAGAAAAGCTAACTTAGAATGGATTTTGTAATGCCCTGGCTAGTTATTTTCTTACATGATATGAATTACTTGAACCTTTTATGGAAAAGACATGATTCTATATTATCATATTTTCCTTTTGATGAATCACTTTAAAGGAGGAAATGGGAAGGTTAGATTACCTTACATCCTTTTTAGGTCCTTGGAGAGTTTTGGCATTACCTATAAGTTAAATATGGATAATCATATCATTTATTAGGTTTTTATTTTTATTTTAATTAAGAAGAGAGACCCCATGTCTAGAAAAAAAATTACTCATCCTAGTGAGGTGGAAAATGGAAAAGTCGGAGGGGAGATTTGAGTAATCCATAGAGACCCAAGAAGAGGATCCCATTGATAACAACATCTCCATTCATTATTATACACATTATAAGAGTAGAAAAAAGTTAATGATATATTATAGTGAATACTTGTGAATAAATTTAAGAATGGTATGACATAACTCAATAAAGAACCAGAGCTCCCATGTTTAGGGGGAATGGTGAAAGGGAAAGATAAAAATAAGATGAATGAGGATGAGTTTAACCATAAATTTATATATGTGGTTATCCATGGTTAATGGGTATTAGATCATATTTTAAACAAGGATGTTGAAATAA